>JBBUKS010000054.1:6036226-6074918 GCA_038050645.1 Hedychium gardnerianum | reverse complement strand
CCATTCGATCACATTGATGTAGTGATGACTAGAGTGGTGAGTAGGAGTGACTATGCATTGCATATGCATTTGCACTTACATGTGCATTATTGTTGTGGATTTATGCCCGGTTGATCGTGTGATGACCTTGTGTGGAGATTTGATACTTTGAATGTACTATTATTTGTTTCTTGTTGACTTATGTTATTTCTGTGATACTTCTTAGTATTATAGCATTGTTTTAGTTTCTATATTGTTTTGAAATCATTCATTGGTATTTAGTGGATCAGACTAGTTTTCAGTAATTTTGATTATTACTGTTCCTATGATCAGGTTAGTATTTTCCCATTCGAGACTGTATATTTGTTTTCATATATATTTCAGTCATACACTATCTTTCTTTACCCGTTGAGTTATTTGGACTCACCACCTATACATTTGTTTTCTACAGGTTATAGTTGAGTTGTTGGAGATCCCGTCCACTTGTCCTACGGCACCACGAGGGTGCTATGATCTTTTGCTACGTATTTTCTATTCTTATTTCTTTCTGTTTTAGTTGGACTTGTCGTTTGGGTTTTATTTCTGGACTATGCATTGTAATAAAAATTGACTTTCTATTTGTCGATTGTTGGACGTGGTTTTCTTTTCGGATTGTCACTTTGGGACATTTTTCGTGTTGTGGGTGTAAGTCGTGTGTGCTTACACTCTTGTTGATGGTTTTATTTAAGCCGTGTGGGCTTGTAGTGGGTTGTCACCTCTCCAGTTGCGGGGTTTTCCTTTATATCTTATTTTGTTTAGTTGTATTATGATTATACTGCGTGGTTGTGCTATACCCATATGGGGTATGTTATAGTGTGACTATTATGTGTAAATGTATCCAGGATATTGTCCGTTGTACAGGGGAGGTGCTGTCCGATTTTCGTTGATAAATATCCTCCCGGGGCGTGACAATCCCACAACTCTTTTGCGTTGTCGAAGGGATCGACTCTGTTCAACTCTTCCTTCGTTAGCCGACATTGAAGAGTGTTCAGTGATTTATTGTCAGTCTGGGCCTTCTTCTTCATATCTGGGTTCCACTCTTCTGGTTCAAGGATTTTATCGGAGTTGTCCATTGGAGTTGTGTACCCTCGTCTTACCGTGAACCATTGCTCAATGTCAATCTTTAGGTATACCTCCATCCTCTTCTTCCAGTATGGGAAGTCATCTCCGTTGAATAGAGGTAGGCGGACGGTACTGTAACCCTCGTTTTGTGTTAGTTAATTCTTGCACACAAACAAAAAAAAATAAAAAGGAATTTCCAAGACTTAATCTTGGGATTAGTAGTGCAGGAGAAAAAGAGATAAAAAAAAGGCAAAAATCGGCTCGACTGGTGTTGCACCACTTTCAAGAAAAAATAAAATAAAGAAAAAATAATGGGAGATTTGTCAAAAGAGGTGATTGTACCAATTTTAACTTACAGTAAAAAAATAAAAATGCAAAATCAAAAAAAAAATCAAACGGTAGTTATACCAATTCAGAGCGACCACGTTGTGATACTACTTGTAGGATCGAGTACACATGAGAGGGGGGTGAATCACATATTTTAAAAACTTTCTTTTTCGATTTTTGAAAACTTTTGGAAACTTCGAGTACGCAGCGGAAAAGAAGAAGAAAGAAAACAAAGCACATGGTCGGTTTACTTGGTTCGCAGTCCCAGCGGACTACTACTCCAAGGCCCACACCCCCTTGAGACGTTTCTGATGAGTAATCCACTAATATCCTCTTCTAGCAAACCTCCAAAAGAGTGATCCGATTACATAAATGAAGTTGGTGTAACAACACTACATCAACTTGAGCAACTATAAGAAAATAAATAAATAAACAACGTCGTTATCGGCCACTTGGAATAATAATGATGTTGGCTTGAGTGTTGGTGAAGGTCTCGACGCAGAATGTTGCTTGAGCGTGATCTTTAACACAGAGAGTTGAGAGGAGCATTCTGAATAATTTCGTTGTAACTTGAGCTTCGAAACCCCTCTTTTTATAGTGAAGGTGAACCTGATTCGATCCACTCATCTCGGGATCAGTTTTCATGATTTGAACTTTATCTGTCGACTATCCTCCATGATCAATCGACTGATCCTTCTGAATCAACCCAGCTTCCCGTCCAGATGTTGTCTCTTCGGAATAAAACATGTGTTTGGTCGACTGAACCTCGTCGTTCGGTCGACTGATCCTCCGATTCTCCCTCAGCTTATCTAGTCAGATCAACTCGCTGATCTTATCTCATAGTTCGGTCGATTGAACATCTCCATTCGGTCGACTGATCCTCTGATTCTCCCTCATTGTTCGATCAACTTGTTGATTTTCACTATGTTCAGTCGACTGATAGATCTGTTCGGTCGACCGAACAAGTGTAAATTCTAACTTTGTAAAATGTTAGTTTTCCTGTAACACAGAGTTAGAATAAATCAATAAATACATGTAATTATGATTTAAATCCTGTATGACCATGACCGTGATTTAATCATGGTCTCAACTTAGAGTTTCCCTTTGGACCTAAGTTGGACCGGCGCCTAAGTCCCTACCGAGGACTCGTCCTCACTAGATTTGCTCCTCTAGTTTCTTACCTCACTTACCGATTGCTGAGTAACCTCCTCGACGTCTGATATCTGATCCACCAGGTTTTCCTATTGGAATTCCACATTCGGACTTCAGTCAATCGTCTGGTCCTCCCTAACCCGACTAGACATCCCGCCAACTGTCTGGTCCTCTCTGACCCAGCTGGACTTCCTGTCAGAATCGCACATCTGGACTTCAGCCTAGTTTTTGGTCTTCTAGATCCGTCAATTTAGTTATCCTGTACACTTAGCTCAACTTGTCATCAAAACCTAGGGTTAGACTATTAGTGCAAACTACACCAACAAGTCTTGGATTAGTAGTGTGGGAGAAGAATAACAAAAAAATATTCACTTGAGTGATGTTGCACTAATTTCGAGAAAAAAATAATGAAAAATTTGTCAAAAAAGGTGATTACACCAACCACGCAGCACTCCCCTTGTAATAATCACAGATTTTTGTTACACAACCACACAATTGATAACAATATCAATATCACGCAAATATATCAACAACTAACATATCAACATATAAGAAAACAAACCACAAACAGGTAAAACATAAAGTGTGTGTCAGCACGGCTTAACAATGCATCAAACAGTCCAAAACAAATACCAAACAAAAATTCGAAAATCCCATAACACAATACGCTTATTACAACATAAGTGCATAATCAAAAATGAAATAAAGTGAAAATGACTTAAAATAGGAAAAACCCTTCATGAGTCGCAAGACAGGAAGACAAGATCTCTCAGTGACAATATAGATCATCTATCTAATACTTGAAAATAATAGATATAATAAAAGGGAAGTGAGTCCAAATGACTCCGCGAGTATAAGAAAGATAGTGCATGATAAATATATCAGTAAGGGATCAAGGTACATACAGTCTCATGAGAAGAACTCTACCGTGTATATATGATCAAGTACTATACATGTGATTAACTATGTAAGTACATAACTCAAATCTTTAACTAACATAACAATATTACTAACCATTGTAACATAGCCCAATATTAGGTATAAAACCTAACACCAACCTATGGGAGTTATCACAGACGTAGGTGAGTCATAAATGTACATATATATACATATACAATCCTCGAGTGCAAAATCATAGCATGCAAGTGCAGCAGATATCAAATGCATATGCAAAGCATGGTCACTCTGGCATACCCCTCCAGCTACCACGAAATCTGTGTGGTCGAGGGGGGTGGGACGGTGACACTAATCGCACTCCAGCTACCACTACTCTGAGTGCCCGAGTGGTTAGGATGTAAGGTAGCTATCTAGCTACAACAAGAGGTATCTGTCGGCATGATGCTCTAGCTACCACTATCTAAGTGGCCAAGTGACACGATAAGACAAACTGCTCTACTCCAGACCACTACCTAAGTGGCCTAGTTGGCAGGAATATGACTGACGACTCTCTCGACCACAAGGGAGACAATGGTCGTCAGCATGCAGATGGTATGCAGTGCATAATGAAATGAGCATCACACACATGAGCAAGCATCACATATAGATAAATACCATAACACAGTATATAAACTCAGATAGGGCGGACACCTATGAAATATACCATACACGTGTGTAATGACCTACGGTGAACACCATACATGTACGCACCAGACAGTAATATATCCGACAATAAAATGACATAAACATCACATGAATTCAATTCCTATGAAACACACTATACACATGTGTAACAACCTACGATGCATACCATACATGCATGCACCCAACTGTGATACACACCATACACGTGTGTACCACTACCAATTATAGATAATCAACAGAATGAGACTGCATGAATAATAATAAACTATCAGAAAAACAAGCATCAAAGTATCAACGTCAGAAAAACATGAATAGATCTAAGGTAAACAAAACTATCTATAGTATTTATGCACTAAGTTCAAGTTCTAAAAAGACAAGGATAGAAGTACCCGCCTCAAATATAGATCGTGTTATAGCAAAGCCTCAGAGTCGATGCTCTGTCTCGTATCCCGAGCCTATAAGTAACATTACAAAACTACTTTAGTGTGAGTACATAAACAAGAATCAACACTTACTAATTAACATAAGTGAATTAATCGTCCATTCATTCTTGTTTAGCTAACCTCTTATTCAACAACTTAAGGAGTTAAAATTTCTAGGTATCGGTATGTATAAAATTTTCAATACCTAATTGCATGGATTTGGATGGATATAAATTTTAGACTTAGAGATTTGTTACCCTAATTCGTTTAACAAATCTCATCTTATTCCCCACCTAAACTTTCCCATCCCTTAATTACATACAAACCCTAGAAGTTAAGTCTAGAATCTCATCATCAAGTATATGAACTCCAATACCCTTGAGGTTTGTTATCTCAATCTGATTAACAAGGAACATAAATATGAGGACACCTTCTAATTCTACATCTTAATCAAAGATGGTATCCTAAGAGACCATGTACATTAGTACTTGAGTTCAATTCTAGCATACTAACTCATGGACATGCATGAAGTAACATCACTACACAATTTCCCCAATTTTATTTCAAACCCTAAATTCAACCACACCTTCAACCATACTTCACAATTGTAGATGTATGTGTATGTAAAATCTACATCCAATTCACATAACAAAATAACCCTATTTACATTCCTAAATTCTTATCCAAGCTTCTATGGTTAAACAAGAATACACAAAGCAATATCCATACACATTCAAACTTCTAACTCATCTTACCTACTGTAGACGACTGGGCCTGTGACCGGAGCTAGCTGGCAGGCCGGAACAGGGCTGTCGGAGTTCAATTTTGCCGGAACAGTAGCCACAAACCCTAGAATTGGTCGGAACGGTACTGTATCTCCCCCTGGCACAATCGGAAAACACCCTTAAGCATCAACTAAAGCTAATTGATCTATCCATCAGCTACAACACTCACCCACCGAAATTTGCTGATTGGGTCGATCCCAGATGGCTGGAGAAGATTGGAAAAAAAAGAAAGAGCCGGCGCTGTTGTGACATGGACCAAACCGAATCATTCGGAAATCAACTTAGCTTTTAACTTCTATAAGAGAAGAAGAAAATGAAGGATTCGTCTTACCTAGATCTAACTGGCAACAATGGCCGGCGACTCTGGATCTAACCTAACTCAGATCTGACCGACGGGGAAAGTATCGTGTCAGGCAGCAACTCGAAACAGGGGATTCAAACTGTTTCTCATTTGCCTGTATTTGAAGAAAACAGGCTTGTATGTCTCATTTGCCATCTGGCATAGTGGGCATGCCTTACTTTTTTTTGGATAATTAAAATTTTATAACACGAGTCAAGAGTACAAAAACCGATCTTTAGGGCCTACTCATGTCCGACGAAGCATCATATTAGAGTAAAAACCCAATGATTGATATACATGAATTTGTACACACTTGAAGATCCTCTTAATGTCTAACTGTCCTTCACCAAAGAAACTTATATTTCGATCCCTCCATACAAAATGAATCATAGATGACAAGGCAAGATGGCGAGCCTTTGTCAACATCCTGAATCCTGCTCCCATGGTAATGCCTTCCAAAGACCCTCAACATCCACTGGTAGGTGGGCATCTCTGGTCGCATATGGAGTCATTCTTTGAGGGCATGCCTTACACTACATATGGGGAAGGCGGTCTTTGGTCTGTAGTTGCCCATGAGTGAGTAGGTAGAGAACAAAGCTATGGTTGGGCATGATGCTCGCTCGCCTGTAGAAGCCCATGCTTGTTGTGCACTCTACGGTCTGAAGCAATCATATGCCCACGAAGTGCCGCGCTAGCCCTGCACCTACTAGGAGTAAGTAAGGAAGCAACCTGCTCCACTGTGCCTCATCTGGCTAGATATTAAGAGCTAGATCTCAAAATATAACCTACAACTGTTGAAAACATTCATAAAATATCAAAATGCAGCCACTAAGCTAGTAGAGGATCTGGATCACGTCATTTTAGGCAGATCAGAGGTTCATCTTGCTTCTCTGTCACCCTCGCCCATGAAATGGACCTTAGAAGTAGATTTTTTAGGGCATCTATCATTTTCATCGTGGTGGTGGTGGTGGTGGTGGGGGGTGGTTAATTAATGAATCTATTAGTAATTTAGTTCAAATATTTAAATCTCTCATTGCTTTTCAAACTTTACACACTCCGCAACAGTATAATTTAAAAAGACCAAAAATCAAATCCTTAAAACCCTAAAATTCAATCCCAAATTGCCCCGTTGTCTCAGAGCAGCAACACTCCTATGTTTCCCCTCTTCTTCCTTTGAACGGATTGAAGCAATCTACTAAGAAAAAAGATTCAATTTTTCTTGAACTTCAAGTTCTAGGAATTGGTTGCTAAGATTCATAAAAGGTTCTAATGGGTAGAATAATAGTTAGCAAAATGGTATTATGGTGTGCCAAGAAGCTATTGCTTAAATTATTAGGGTTCTTGTTGGTGAAAGTTGGATTTGATTGAACTAGGAATCTGAGGTCCAACGTTAGCAAGGAGAGTTTCTGTGAGATTGGGGGAAGCATTGTTATCATCAACATTGTTATCTATTGAATGGAGTATGATGATCTAGCATAGGCTTACTGTGCATCTTTAGATCAATGGATGTACGCGGCGATGTTCTCTTGGGGGAGGCGGTGTGGGTGGTAAGAGTGCATCGCTAGACAAGGGCAAGGGAGGGTGAGACTTGGCAACGTCTAGATAAATCAACTCTAGATCAATACCATGAACTCATTCAGCTTGGCATGTAAGATTTTCGGGGTGATGGAGTCAATGATGCATGCTAGTATCACGATGGGTGACATGGCAGATAGTAGAGACAAATTTTGTTGCTCCATCATGGAGTGGCAGGGTGGGAAATTTGGTTAAGGTATTTAGGATTTCTTTTTTATTTTAAATTTTTTAAATTATTTAAACTTGTTGAGTTAGTAGGTGATATGAGTGACTAGGGTGAGTTGGCATTATGCCAAATCCACACCATGTCAATCACTTAACATAGGATGCACTAAAGTTTAAAGGATATAGTAGATTTGTTTCTGATTTAAAATATTGTGATAGATTTTATACTTTTAAACAAAGTGATAGATTTGAAAATCCATACTAAGTTCATGATAGATTTATTGCTTAACCCTTTATTTTTAAAATTTATAACTTTAATTTCATTTAATTCTATTTTTATTGCATTACCTATCTAATAAGCCTTCATTTTTTGAAATCTTCAACTTTATTTCATTTCATTTTATTTCTTTTGATTGCATGATGTATCTAATAATTTAAATTGAATATTATGACTTTCAACTTAATACTTATCCAATTTTTCATTTAGATGCAACCTAGCACCCACTTCACTCCAATTTTGTTTGATTATACCTTAACCATGTCAAACTGAATGTATTCCAGGAAGTGTTTGGATATTTTCAAATTCAAGAAGGAGCTAGGATATGGTTGAACCTCCATCTCAATGTGACAGAACAGTTGCATCCTTCTTTCATGCATTATATGTAAATTTTCAAATTCAATTTCGTTTCGTTAGGCCTTAACAATGTCAAACTAAATGTATTCTAGGAAGTAATTGGATGTTTTCCAAATTCAATAGAGTTAGGATGTGGTTGAACTTCCATCTCAATCCAACAGAACAGTTGCATTGGTGTGATACTTTTATATTATATGTAATTTTTCTCTTTCTTGGCAGTTTTTTTTGTTGGAATCTGACTGCTATTTGTTTTCTTCAGTTTATGTATTTATTTTCTGGAACATTGTTCAGTACATTTTTTGATGCCATTGTTTTACTGAATATCTTGTACAACTTGCCAATTATCATGAGCATTGATGCATAAATGTGCTAATTACTAAACGTTAGATTTTTTTTTTCTACACAGGTGGTTGTTTCCTTTGGAGATATTGATGAGGTGCGAAGCTTATTTGTTATTATTAGATGTTGTCTTGTGTTTACGCATTCAATTGCCTTTGGTATTAGAAATGCAGATAAGGCGAAGCCAACATGCAGTAATAAATCCTGCAATTACAATAAGTCTTCGGATGGGTGCTGGTGGACATGGTGTACCTCCTCTGGGAAGTCCAGATGGTTAGTGACTCTTAGCCTCTTTTTCCTATTGTTTCACGGAAGCTTCATGTCAAAGACTACTGGTTTGCTTAGAATCTCAGGAGTAGGATGAAAGCATGTTTCAGAATTGTTACCTTTGAACTATTTGTTTTGATTTGTTTTTTACATGATCAACTGCTACTACACCTGATTTATATGGGATTTTGTGGTAGAAAAAAAGGTAAGGTTCACATAGCTATGCCTCATCCTTCTGTCTTCATTGAAGGTGATCTTGAAACTCACTGGTTATTTTGGGAGAATAGCTATTTCATGTTACAACTTGTATAATGGGTAGACTGTAGAGTACTTTGTCAATGGATGTTAATTATATTTTTTAGTGTTTGCTTGAGATTATGCAGCCATTATTTGCTTATTTTTATGCAATATAGCTATGAAATTGTAGCAAGTTGGAATTTTGCATCTTCCTCATCTTAAAGTTGTCTTGAAATCTCTCTGCAGGCAGAGTCAAATACAAGTTTGCATCATTTTGGAACAGAAATCATACTTTAAGAGCTTTGCAACGTGCAACCACGAATTTTTATGCAACGATAGAAGCTGAGAAGAAGGTAGTATGTTTACTATTTTTAGCATACTTATGTTGCTAGTTTTCTTTGGTTTATTCTAGTGAGAGAGAACTTAACACCTAAAAATACCAAACATTAAACCCTATAAATATCCTAAAGATAAAATAAAAGAAAAGAACTTAAACTCGTAAAGAAAATTTAGAAAAAATTTAGAGAACTTCACTCGAGGCCATGGCCAGATGAGGCTGCTGTTAGGTGGTTGCGACCTTGCAACCATGCAGAGGCCTTCATCTGTCGTGACCCTTGCAATCTTGTGGAGGCCTTTGCGTGGCAGTTGCGAGGTCGCAACAACCTCGCGAAGGTCTCTGTGTAGCCGCA
Source organism: Hedychium gardnerianum (assembly GCA_038050645.1). Classification (NCBI taxonomy): domain Eukaryota; kingdom Viridiplantae; phylum Streptophyta; class Magnoliopsida; order Zingiberales; family Zingiberaceae; genus Hedychium; species Hedychium gardnerianum. The sequence continues at coordinate 6,065,325 of JBBUKS010000054.1, read as the reverse complement.
GCGAGGTCGCAATGGCTTTGCACCGAAGCTACTGCGAGGTCACAACAAGGTTGCGGTGACCTCACGAAGGTCTCCGTGAGTGCCATTGCCGAAATGATTTCAGTGTCGGTCAATAGGCGGAATGGTAAATTTTGCCTCTGTTCACTGTCATGGCCACGTATCACAATCATTGGTTGACCATCTTAAGTCAGCCAAATTCTATTATTTGCTTTCTCTAATTCAACGCATTGACATGTTATAATCTACTATAACCATAATCATGAGAGATTGGTGGACATGGTAGCGCATGACTAGGCATGGAAGCATACAAAGAAGGAAGAATATCAAGCCCAAGTTCTCCCAAGTTCATCAATATTAGTTGTTGACTGATCTAGATTAACTTGGACCGATTCTTTTGATCACGACTATTTCTGTTAGGGACTATTTCATCTGACCTTCACTAGACAAATACTCGTGGTTTAAAATCTCGACGCGTGTCGAGGTTTCGGTCCGAAACGATACGGTTTTGGTAGCGTAGTGCCGAATGATTTCGGTATTTTTTAAATATAAAATATATTAATTAATATATATTTTTTAATCTAAATATTTAAAAAATAAAACATTTTTTTAAAAGAAATATATACGTTATATTAATGGAATAATTTTAATTAAGCTTATTTAAATTATCCCTATAATAGCTAAAAGTTGATTGAAATTATTAACATAAGGTATTTAATTAAACCTGTCCCTGTTTTGCGTCGCTAGCGACTGCGGGACATGCTTGATGTGTTTGTTGCGGCAACAGGGCTCGCGCAACGAGTTTGCTGCGGCTGCGAGGCTTGCGCGACGTGACCATGGCGTCCGCGGGGCCCGCGCGATGCCTTCGCGGTGGCCGTGGGCTCTTGCGATGCCGTGGGGCTCATGCAATGCCGTGGGGCTCGTGCGACGCCTTGCTGCGACCGTGGGGCTCATGCAACTCCTCCGCGGCGGGCGGGACTCGGGGCGTGTCAGCACCGGAGGTGTGCCGTTGCCGGTCGATAGGCGGAATGAAATGTTTCGCCTGTTTCGGGCAGTACAGTTAACAGTACGAAATTTTAATCCATGCGAATACTCATAGGCACTAATCGATTAATCAGTTGATCGGACAATCAATTGGCATATCGACTACGACCAATCTAAAGGTCGAGTTTGCCTATGTTGAGAATTACCCTCTTCTTAGTATATGTCCTCTTAACTGTCAGCTTGCCAGACAAGTGTCTCCGCAACAAGGCTATCTCTGGTCAAGTTTCTCATTCCTTATATGCACTTGAGCCCTCGGCTCACTTCTCGTCATTCTTCATGCTCCGGTTATGTAATTCACCTCCCAAGTGCAATTGCACTTTGATGCTCTTATTTTGTATTTCCTCAGATGTCCCATACCAACCTTCCCCTTCTTTGATCTTCACCGACCTTGAGCCATCAGGTACCTAGTCGTCTCCATATGTGTATCCACTAAATCTCTGCATACTCAAATACATATATTGTCACAAAGTAAGGCCTAAGTTAAACCTTTTGCTAAACATTGAAACCTGGGATCATATCGGATCACTTGGGACACGATTATACCAACAATTTCTCCATTTTCCTATTGTACAATCTATTTAATTTAGGGGAACCAACATATGCAATAAAATGCAACAAATGCAAATGGGACTGAATCCTAGGCTTCTCCGTTACCTAAGCTCCTGTTAGTCAGAAATTTAATTTTAAAATTTTAAAGTTTCTAAAATTTAAGTCACATCTTTCTCCGCCTAAATAAGAAGTTCCTTGTCAATCATGAAGGAAATTAATTCTCTTAAACTTCATCCTTCTCTCCCCTTGATAATATAAAAAAAAATTGCATTATAACCACATCCTCTTTGTCCTGGCCTTCAACTTAAATCTAGTAAGAACCCTAAATTTTACTTATGCAAACATGGTGAAAAACAACTTTTTGACTACCTCAGTCGACTTCATTTTAGTGCCAGTAGATTGATTATATCTCCAATCGCACCTCTATGACAATTTCAGAAATTCACCAAAAATCATAGAAAATTTAGAAAAATTTGAAACTTTGCAAACACATTTATGGTATGCCAATCTAACTCAGAAAATTAATTTTCGTTGAGAATAATCTTAATTTTAGAAAATACCTTGTTTTTAAAAATTTCAAGAACAATTCAATCATGCATTAACATAATTGTTTTAAATTCTTCAAGTTTGAAAATAGTAAATCTAACTTTTTAAAAATAGTTGGACTTCAACTATCAAGTGTCTTGTCAATCTTAACCCACTTAGGCCTGGGTCGATTCCCAGCGAGTGCGGAATGCCCCGCTACTTGCGTCAACCCCTCCTTGCATGCGTTGTTGTTGCTGGGCGAAGCTAATTTACCTCCTTTTCAAACAGTGGGGGGCCACCTTGGAGGGGCTGCCGAGGTGACGATTTTACCCTTTTTGCTGTCAATCTTAACCCACTTGGATTTCTCCCTTGCCAACTCTCTATTGGATTGCCAATCACCAAGTCTCGAGTTAACATTGAATCATTTGGACTTTTCATAATCAAGTATCCGTCAACTTTGATCTACTTGATACATCGCTCAACCACCAAATATGTTGATCAAACTTCAAAACTTAATTCAAATTTGGTTAACCTTGACTGATTGCACCAACAACTTTTATGTCAATATATTTTATATCTACAAAAGAAGATTTAGTATTTAGAAAGTTCAATTTTTTCAATTAGTTTAGGCTTTAGGCTATACAGACTTATTGTTTTCCATAAATAATTGAATTTCAAATGTAGGAATAAATATTTTAACAATGTTGTTGTCATGTTCAAATTTTGGGCTACATCAACAATTAATTTATATTCGTCTAAATAATTTTTTTAAAGATTAATCTATGACTACATACAAATTAATTTTAATGGAGATCCAATGTATGAATAATATAATGTTATAGCTTTAGAACCACTAAAAAAATTCTCTTAAAAGATTTAAAATTACTAATATTTATTTTTAATTTTTCACATAATATGATTATAATAATGATTTAAACATTTTCATTTTAACGTTTTAGGATTATTTTAGAATTTTATTTTTTTAGAGATTAACATTTTATATCTAATTACTTAAATTAGTTTAAAGTTATTATATTACTTATCAAATTGAAATTGATTGCATTATTAAATTGATTTTAAATTGCATGATTACTGAACAAGATTTTTAAATAAAAAATATATTTCACCCATTGTGTGTGATATCAAACTTGTGTACTATAATTGGTGAACAGTTGAATGCCAAAATTTTAAGAGGACTTTTACTTCCAAATACAGGAAACTGCACAGTCTGCATTGCGTGCTCACAGCAGCTCAGTTGAAGGCAGTAGGAGACAGATTAAACTTCCAAATGAGAGTTCAATTGAATGTGTAAAGATCCAAAATTTCATAAATGAAGATGTTCTAGTCAGCATAGTCCATGTATCCACTTTTCTCATTCCTTAATATTTTCTTCTTTATTTTATGTTTTAGTGGTTTCTCAAACTTTCTTGTTCCAGGAAACTTTTCCCTGCACAGCAGAGGAATTCTATACTGTTTTATTAAGTGATGACTCTAAGTTCACAGAGGAGTATCGCTCAGCTCGAAAAGATACTAATCTGAATGTAAGTGAGCTATCACTGTAATAATTTATCTTACATGTTGGTCACATCACCTCTTAGTGAACATAAACTGAGATACATTTTCTAACACCCACATAACATCATTTTATAAAGATCATCTCTTGCATTGGGTTTTTTGTTCCTTTAACTGCATTGGCCCTCTGTTAACACTTACACTGTGATACATATGTTTGTTGAGTTTTCTACTAACACTACATGTGTTAACTCTACCAAATGCTGATATTGTTGAATGATCTGTTTGAAGATTGATGCATTTTGCCATTCTTAGCAACCATTCAGAAATTTCACCAATCTTCATTTTTAGTGGCTGGCTGGACACTACTTACATTGTTTCTAAATTACAAGAATTTGACACTTTGTTAAATTGCCTTCAGAATCCTCCATTTTAGTGGTAAATTCAGTATGAACATTAAAGCCTAGTGCTTGAAATGTTACAGCACAGTTTGAGAAGCTTGCTTTGTGTATGACTTCCTATTCCGACTGAGGTTTTGTTATCTTCCTTCTTGTCTCCAGCCTATTGTGAAAGCGTTGTAGGCTTGAGAACCCAATGATCTCAAGAAACCAAAAGAAAAAGGGAGAGATGAAAATTCCTAGCAAACCCTATCCTCTTCATTTCCTTCATTAGGTAAAACCAATCGAAATGCTCCTCTCCCTTCTCACACACACACAGAATCAAGGTTTAAAATTTCATGTCGTGTCAGACGAAACGAATGAAATTTGCCGTTCTACTCACCACCCTACACTGGCACTGCATGCCATCGCGGGGTTGGGGTCGCGAAGGCTGCCGCGATGGGTCGCAGCGGGCCGTGATGGGTCGTGGGGGTGGTGCGATCCTTTTTTTTTTTTTTTTTTTTCTATTTTTCTATTTTTAATATTTAGATTAAATTTTTTTTTTAGTTAATATATTTTATATTTAAAAATTACCAAAACCATATCGGTATTGCAAGATATGATACCGAAACTGTATCGTTTCGGTTCGGGACCGAAACTTTGATACGGTTTGAAATTTTAAATCCTGTAACTTCTCAAAAGAGAGCAGATTTGTCAATCAAATATTAGAACTTAAAATTATATAAGGGGAAAAAAACAACTAATGCCCTTTATTTTCAAAATCATCAACAGGGTACACATATTTTGATTATTGTCAAAAGGGCTCCTTGCACTTATAATCTGTCCATTATATCCTCATATATTTTGACTTATATTTAAGTCAATGAAGGTATTCATTTATGCTACTTTATGGTAAACATCATCCTAATTCTAATATAAATGTTTGTTGAATACTGACTGTTCAAAGTGTTAACTATTCAATGGCGGAGTTATGAAAATCTCTCAAATTAGCAGAAGTGCTCAGTTCCATTTTGTTAGTTTGAGAATTTCAGATGTAAATTTTAATATGTCATGTCTCAATTATGGTGTTAACATTCTCTTGTAGAATTCTATGTTACAGAAGAAATTAAAATAATTTTATTTGAAATTAGTAAAACTGAAACTTTAATTAAAACTATGTAATTTTCAATTAGTTATAGTAAATGGGGTAAACGAGTATAGTACAACAGAAAAACAACAATATATATTAAATTATTGCAATTAAATTTAGGGAAACTTAAGGTGGAGTAACCTTCTTACACTTGCTCTTTTACACAATGAGTAAATGAAGCACAAGAGCACCTTACAATTATAAGAAAAGAGAGATTGGGAGTTTTGAGCGTTTACGAAGTTTCCGTCAATGCGGGGTCTCGGGGAAGGGTCTATTGTACGCAACCTTATCCAACTTTGCAAAAGGTTGTTTCCGACAATTGAACCTGTCATCTAGGTCACACGACAGCAACTTTACTTTTACTGTTGCGCCAAGGCTTCCCTTCAAAAACCAAATAAGTTGCATACGAGCTCAAAAACCAAATAAGTTATAATTTACATCATCTCATTTGACATTTTAATATAAAGTCCTCTTATTCTTATTTTTTTTCTTATTTATCATCAATTAATATTACCAATCGTTCCTTTTATTTATCAACAAGTGAATCAATTCAGATGCTTAAAGTATAATTGACATTATTTGACATGTAAGCTAAAGCTCTCTTAGTGATATACAATATAGCAGTTGCACAAATAAATATTGACCTTGGACAACCCCTTACTACTACATCTCGATGAGGGTGGCCAGATAAAAAATTAGGCTGAGCTTTCACTTTGTAGCATTTCTTGACTAAATTTATAACAATCGTTGTTTTATTTTAAATCATTATATAATAAGTATTCCACCTTGAAATCACTTCTTGATAGTTAGTTAAAGGAACAAATCTAAATCACTTTTTTAAAATGGCTATGCTAATTTAATAATATACTAGTGGATAATCTCGATAATGGTTTATATCATCAAAAAAGTAAATATGTATCAATATACGAATCAACATATAACTTGGAAGGTAAAATATGATAATAATACAAAACATAAGAATTAATTAAAACTAAAGCTTGATGGATCCAATTTTGGTCCAATTACCCCAACACATCCTAAGTTAAAGAATCCAACTCCTATTACAAACAAACAACCATTAATTTCCATAGAAATCCAAATACACTAGCATAAATACGAAAACCAACCTAAAACTGAAATATATAAGACAAAACTTTTACTCTTAAATTTTCCTCGATTATCAAAACCATGTAGGTGTTTTAATGATGTGAAAATTTTAGATTTGTTTAACCAAATAATAAGTCATAATTAATCCAAATTAGGTAATTATTTAATAACACCACAAGGCAAAATTCACCAAATTCTTACCTCTAACTTAATTGAAATCAATGTGCTTGGGTAAGGCTAGCTACAATGATGCCTTGGACTCATGACAACAAAATAAGTGGTCAACTTTGTTAGCACCTTGAATGGTTGAGGGGGAGATCGTTTGTACCCCAAGTGGTTTAACCACGGGTTTTGATGTTTGGACAGAGGGTTTAAGTTAGGCGCAAACATGCGAGAAGGATGGTACAAGTAGTGAGCCGATGGGCTCAATGCATCCGAGGGGTGAGAGACTTGATAGAAGAGTACACTTATGAAACGAGAAGGAAGCACAAAGATTGAGCCGAAGGGCTTGGTGCATTCGAGGGACGAGAAGCCGTGAGGAAGTTTACTAAGGTAAGCTGTTGTGAGATGAGTTGAATGAACATATACTTGGGACGAAGGGTAGAAATCAACTTAGGCATACTCGGTCTTTGTAAACTTGAGTCAAGTTCGAAGCACTGAGAATAAGGTTCTAGGCAACCAAAACTTTGATTGATCATAAATGCATCCAGTCAATCAATTCACTCGATAATATCTTATCTTCGTTGAACAGGTTCAGAGCTAACTAATACAGGAGATCCAAGCGATCAAAAAATGGATCATCGGGTTTACACGTGGAGTGTGATCCAAGTTAGATCCGAATAAGGAAGTCAGAGATCTAGATCGACAGGGGGGATGATCAACCAGAAGGGTGCCTCATCAACAATGGCAATAAGCGAGGCCTGATCGTGGATTAGGCCGTGGATAAAGCCGAAAGGATAAGTCAACATTATTCGGTCAACAGACTCGGTAGTTCAAGGCAGAGGCTATAAAAAGGGACTAGAGGCTCGAGAGAGAAATACAATACACGTTAACACACAAATACAACTTATTGAATTGTTGTCTCCTCTTAAGCTTTCTTATTTACTTCTTGTATTAAGCTACTCATTATATTAAGAGGTTTCTCCACCTTTAACCTTTTACTGAAGTGGAGAAAAATAGTGGACTCCGTCTGTATAGACTTTAGACGTAGTAATCTAGAGGTTGTGAACCAAGTAAATCATTGTGTATATTTGGTATGCCTATGTTTACTTGTTCAACTATATTTATCTACTAATATGTATGCCGTTGAAATCTCGGCAAGAATTGTAACTTGCAGGTGCGCTATTCACCCCCTCCCCCTCTAGCGATCCTAAGTGTTCATCGTAATATCAAGCTTTACCTAAGACCAAACAAAAGAAGAGAGAAAAAGAGACAAAAAAAAGAGGAAGTGGCAGTGCATGAGGATTTGCCAGTGGGACATAGAAAAACAACGGCTTTTGTTGGTTTCAGCTCTAAGCGGCACTATGTACCCAAGTAAAATAAGAGGGAGCGATTAGTTCTGTTTGTGCGGCAAAGATGGTGCGATAGTGGCGTCACACGAAGTTGGAGAAGAGTCAAGTGAGCGATGAGTGCATGGAGAGATAAAATGGTGTAGGGTGAGAGAGATTATATAACACTCAATTAAATTTTTTCACTAATTCAACCTGACGCGACCTAACTGAATCTCATCCCAGTTAAAATTTTGGTTCAGCCCTAAATTAGCCAAAACAAGTATAAATCCATTCTGATATGAACCCATATGACCCTAGTCACCATGTGTATATAATGGGTTCGATCCAAATCCAGTCTGACTTTAACTCGATGCTTAAAATCTAATTTGTTGGTTCGGATAGTATGTTGTCTAATAACTTGATATCTAACCACTACCAAAGGAGTTAATGTAAGGGTGGTAAATCAAATCAGTCATATGATAATCACGAATGACGAGAGCTTAGTTAAGATTGATTTTGATCAAAGTTCATTGTATTAACAACCTTCCTATTATTATGGCCCCGAAACTCATGTGTTGCTTAGTCAGATTAGAGCTTGGGTTCCTATGAGTTTCTATATTCTTTTTTCGCTTCTAATTATGCTAGTCCAATGTGAAATAAAACATATTGATGGACATGTGGAAAAATGATTTTTAATATCAAATGACGTGGGAGTAGTATTTAATCATGGAGGTTGATCTCACTCAACCACTACTTGAATAGATGCTCTATTGCACAACACTCATAATATTAGTAAGGTATGATTAGTGGCCATATTTACTGTATATTTTCTTAAACTTATTCCTTTAAATTTTTAATCAACCGACCTTGTAATTGTTAGTGTCTGAAAATAAACAAACCAAGTGGAATGGATTAAAGGAATAAAGCCCATCATAATTCATATCAGCACACATTGTAGCAACACATTACTGTATCAAAACTTATATCATTTTGTTCACGGTCTGCAACACTGTCCCAGAATGGTACTAAACCTTTGTTACACCATCATAAAACAAACTAAACCTTGATATATATGACTTCATTATATCTATAAAGTAAAATATTCCAGGTGCAAATAAACCTTAACAAAAATATTAACCTTAATAATTTTTAACATAGAAAATCAGTTACAAATGTTGTGTTTTTATTATCTAACAGATGCTAACATTCTTCATTTATCCCGTCTTTCTGCTAGTCCTTGTCCATAACAAAATATTCTTCCAGTGAAATTTAATATCGGTGATCCTGTTTGATGCCTTTGAATTATCTTGCTAGCATGCAAAATAATTTCTGGCATTTGTAATGCTAATGTTCTTTTTTCCTTTTATCTGAACTTGAAATTTAATTGACATGCTAAGATTTATTGGTTATTTTCTTTAGGAACTTTAGGACATCAATGTTTTTCGCCCATCTGTGAACTATGTATAGGAATAATTTCAGTTTTATGTCTTTGTAGGTAGGGCCATGGCATGTTTCTGAGGAATATGATGGCCAAGTCAGAGAAATAACCTTACGGTCAGTATGTCATAGTCCCATGTGTCCTCCAGACACAGCCTTGACAGAGTGGCAGCATGCTGTACTTTCACCCAATAAAGGAACATTGGTGTGTTGGTGTTTCTCTACTTACATCCTTGTTTCATGATAGATTCATATGTTTGTGATGATTCTGTCCCATCCACCCTTCTTTGACATTTCTTTTCTTGGAAACTCAAATAATTTCTCTTTTTAGGAATTTGAAACTGTTCAGCAGGTGCATGATGTTCCATTTGGTTCTTCTTTTGAGGTGCATGCCGAATCTCCATTCTATTTCCTTTAAATCATCAAATGCCATTAGTGAATTGATTGGTCCGTTTGTCACTGATGGCTTCCCGATGCCAAATGAGGAAATTCTTTTCATGCTCCATTAAGTATGTTTATGATTTTTTTGGGTGTGTTTATGATGTTTGGAAGTTGAGGGTGCAAGTAATATGAGAAAGACCAAGGAAAACACTAATTTGATGTAATTTAGAGTAACTTAAGAGGTTTGAATATTGTTAGTTATATAGTGACAATTGAGATTACATGCAGGGGTTTGTGTGCCTCTATGAATAAACTCACAAGAGATAAGGGAATTGGTAAAAATTAAATGCTTTCTTTAGTCTTGAATGCGCGAAACCATGATAGGGTATCTGTTATAGGTCCTTAAAGTTGTTTGGTCTCCTTAAATTTTACTTGAAGTAGTGAATGACACCACCATCAAGTCTTATCCCACTAGGTAGGGTCGGCTAATAAAGAAAAATAATTGTATATTTTTCTTTGAAAAAATATAAGATTTTAATAACAATTCTTAATATGCATGTAGTGACAAGTAATTGGCGCTAAACTGCAATTTGATGATGATTGTCGAGGAAGACATATCAGCAATGCTCTGTCAGAATATTGTCTAGTTACCTTGCTTCTTCAGTTTAACTTTTTATCACTGAAGATTTCTCAACTAATATACTGAGTTTTTTTGTAAATGTAATTTGTAGAATGTTATTATCTCAGGTGCATTGTAAGTGGTTATTGAAAACAGACTCCAACTCTTCTTGTATGCTCGATATCCGAGTTGGTATGTTGCTAGTGGGTGAATCACTTATTGTTCTTCCTCCCACCTCTTGATTTGATTGTTTCATTTGGTGCAACAAAGTAACTCGCTTTTTTTTGTAGGTGCACATTTCAAAAGGTGGTGCATCATGCAGTCTAAAATCAAAAGTGGTGCTGTTGATGAGGCATGTTTTATTTCCTCACTCTTATTTCCGATCACCTTATGCTACCAGTCACTAAAAAAACTAAACAAATGACTTTGCATTGCGTGACAGAACATTAAATATGAGCGAAAATTGAACCATTGCATTAACTCAGGCAACCTAATGTATATAATACCATTTGTTATGATAAGTGAATAATAAAGATACAAATTGAAGTCAACTGTCTTTGTTAATTCATCAACGACAGCAATCATTCTCTGGAGCTGTCATAGATGTTCACTGTTAAAATTGTCATGGGAAGCCACTTTTGATTGTTCATCAAGGTTCTCAACTCTGGACTTGCACCACATCGTAATTGTCAAGACGGCAGGCCCATCTCGACCAATACAGTCAATATGGTACTGATATTTAATGGTTGCACTAAACAACATAATTTTTAGTTACAAATGCCATTGTTTAATATTTATGTTTGCATACAAATTTGAAACATCAATAATCAGGAGGTATAGTTACCTGTTTACAAGTGTATATTTCCTGTGTTTTGATACCGATTTCCTAATTTTTGGATTACACACGGGTTGTCTCATGGCTCTAGAAGAGACAAAACTATAGCCCTCATTCTAAAGGTGTTTATGGCCATCCCTTAAGTCAGACAGCTAAAATTGTGTTTTAATGCCACTTACGCCAAACAACCAAAGTCACTAAGCAAAACATACTAAGAAAAACATCAGTATTTATCCATCATTCTCATGAACCTTAGAGAGACCTTAACATGGAATTTGTTCTAGGATTGCCTTGCACAAATTGGAGTCATGATTCCATCATAGTGGTTAGATATATATTTGAAGTGTCTCATTTCATTTCATGTAACAAAAAATTTGATGAAATCTGAGGGGGGCAAGTTGTTCCTTAAAGAACTTGTTAGATTGCATGTGCCATCCACATCAATTGTCAGATAGGGATATTAAATTTGTTAGTCCTTTTTAAAAATTCCTATGAAAGTTATTTGGAACCCAATTGAAATTATTGACGATATTTCATTCCCAAACTAACAGTGAAACTGATGTAAGATTGGAAACTTCTTTAGATGTTTACTGGGAGAAAAACTAGGAATTTGAGATTCTTTCTTTCCTATTGTATTTATTGCTATATTGTACATCAAATAAATGGGTAGATAAACTTTCAAAATTGTAAGAAGAGAGCTCTAATACAATGTAGAATTTAAGGAGAAAATTATATTGCATTATAGTTCATAAAGGGTAATTACATGTAGTTATACATGCAACATAACAATCCTAAATATGACATTATATTCAAATGATTAATTCTTTCTGAATTATATAGGCATAGGACTAGGACTAGGTATGCCTTGTATTAGACAATAGTTTATCTCTGTAATATTGAACTTAGTCTTATGACTTTATGCATTTCACTGCATGAATGCTTGTGCAGTCATGCTTGGGGAGGCTTTTTTAAAACAATGATTTTTGATAAACAAGTTTGAACATTAAATTTTGAGCTCAGTGTATATTGAGTTTGATTGAGCCCATTTAGTTTTCTAATGATTAAGCTTGATATAATCAACCGATTCCAATCTGCCTCTGCTATTTAGAACTCTATTTTTGAAGGGACGACTATAAAAAATAATCAGGTAATCCCTTTTATCAAATTATTATGCCTTCTCATACGGTGTTTTCTTTGTCAACCTATATTTTCAGCATGTACAATTATTATGTCTTCTCTGGTTCTAGGCCATATTAACATCGGATGTAAAATTTGCAGCTTGTTCTGTACTTACAATCAACTTGCTGCATTCAATCGGGCCCTTGTTTTTGTCTGCAAACTTTATTTGTCTTTGTGAAAGAAATTACAACTATGTTATTTTTGTATCATTTTTAAAATTGTTTTTGGCAGTACAAGAAAGAAGCTTCTCTTATGTTAGAAGTGGCGCGAGCATATCTTGCAAAGGTCCCTGGTTCCAGCTGAGTCGAAGACTCCACCCGATTTCTCTCGCTCCTTACATCATATTCATATGATGGGTCTATCAAATTGCAATGTACTTCACATGTCTATAATATTCTCATATCTCAATGTTGCAACTGTGATGTTCTTGCAAATAAGATTTTTCTTCACCTCGCCTTTTCAAGCAACCAAGTAAATGCAAGTACTTGCTCTTTTTGTAATTATCAACTTTCATTATCAAGTATAGAAAAAGGTTGCTCTAACTAAATTATTACTTTTAATGTGCGATTTCAAGAATCTATTCTTGATCTGTGGTTTGAAGAAACCTCTCCGATGAAGTGTTTTATGAATTTGTTCACCGTAAATATATGTGTTTGATGATAGCACAATGATATTGAATGCAAATGAGACTGAGAAGAGAACAAAAATGACGAGTGAAATAATTTATTTCATTAATTCATTTGAATGTATTTGATTAATTTATATGCAGCATATTTGTCTGTTGGCTCGTTCTATTTGGTTTAGGTTGATTGATCTACCATTAGGCTTGATTGATACACTTAATCTATTCAGTCTATTAAGCTAGTCTAGTTGGCACTTGTTTAGTGTTTCTTGTTTAATATATCCACTACGTTCTACTTGTATTTTAAACACGAAAAAGTGAATTAAAGTAATCAGCAATTCATCCTCCCCCTAACCTTACATTCTTTCTCATAATATTTTTTTTTAATTCAGATATTTAATTTTTATAATCTGATTAATCTTATAGATATGATTGATTTGTTTTTTTATTGATTATTAAGATAAATTAAAAAATATAAATAGATTTTGATGGATGATTCAATATTATAATTTTTTTTAATTCCTTAAATGTAATAGATCTCGGATGAAATTTAAACGTTTATTATTTAATATTTAAGAAATTCATTCCATTTTTATCATCGTATCATAATCCAGGATACGTTGGATCCAACAATTGTAACGACAAAGGCTGGGCAAATGTTATGGGGTAGGGTGAAATGTGAGAGATTTTCTAATATTATAGTGAGTAATTTTCAAAAATAGATTTATTTCTAATAACATATACAGGCTGTGAGTGACAGATGTACAGTGGATTTGGGTGAATTTTAAGGGCATTTAAGATTTTTTAAAATGGAATAAGATGGCATTTTTACTGTGGTATTATATTTCTTAGAATAACATTATTATGATATTGTATTTTAAAAATTAATATTATTGTGATATTAATTTTTAAAAATTAATACAGTGATATTTTTTGAAATCTAATATTACAGTGGACTGTAGTTAATGAAAGGGAATAAAATAAGAAATAAATATAGAAATTTAAATTTTAGATGCGTTTTTGAGAATGGAAACCGAAAGCACTAATTTTGAAAATTAAAGAAAATAATAATTCATCTGTTTCCTTGGGGCCCGCTGACATTAATTAGTCCTACAAGCAGAAAGAGGCAGGAGGGGCCCTTCTCCGTCGACCAATCCACTGGAACGTGGACACCACATCACTCTATCTCCAAACGAGACAGGAGTGCTGACTTTCCGTTTTCTTTATTATTTTATCCTTAAAAATAAATAAATAAAAAGAAAAAAACATTATTCTTCCATTATTGTTTGTTATCATAAATAATTAAAATTAAATCGGTAACTCAGTAGGCCACAGGCCACGTCCATTTGGTTTAGTGTCTTGAATGCAAAGAAACTAAACGGGTGGATAGGGACGGTGCCACCTGTAATCCCCCGCGTACAGGTCGCCCATCCTTTTTCTGTTTTGACCCATCATTTCCTCATCTCTCGCTCTCCTCCGATGCCGACCAAGAACAAGAAATCGAGCAGAGTTGATTGATTGTCGAATTCATCTCCTTCAGGTTGGGATTTGTATGGATGAGAAGAAGGAGAAGGAGGAGGAGGAGGACCCAGACGCCACGGCAGCGGCCGCGCGGTCCGATCCGTCCCAGCGGGAGCCCATCTCTTACAGCCCGCCCCTTGGCCGCGATGCCGCTGTCCTCAGCAGCTCCGGCCGCCGCAGCGTTCTCCGCAAGCACAGCCTCGACGATGACGGCCGCACCAGCACCTCCTCCGAATACCGCGCCTCTTTCACCCACACCTTCTCTCTAGACAGCCGCGGCGGAGGGTCCTCCATCTCTGACTCCGATGGGGCGCTTACCCTCGAGCGCGTCATGTCGGACTACGGCGGAGCCCCCGGGAAGATCCCCGAATTCATGGGCGGCGGAGGTGGTGCCGGCATCTTTCGAGTGCCCAGGCGCACCGCGATGCACCCCGACCGACCGCCCGCCCTCGAGCTGCGGCCTCATCCGCTCCGGGACACCCAGGCCGGATCCTTCCTCCGCACCATCGTTTGCATCCGATCCCAGCTCTGGGCGGGCCAGGAGTCCGGGATGCGCGTGTGGAACCTCAAAGACGTCTTCGGAGAATGGGAGGCCGGCGGACTCGCTAAAAAGGGCGACGAATACAGCGCTCCCTTCAGGGAGTCGTGCCGCACGTCGCCGACCCTGTGCGTGGAGGTTGATGCTGCCAATGGGTTGATATGGAGCGGACACAAGGATGGAAAGATCCGTTCATGGAAGATGGACCAGCCAACCAGCACGAATTTTGTTGGAGATGCTGATAGAGTTTCTCCGATTAGAGAAGGCCTCTCGTGGCAAGCGCATAACCGCTCTCCCGTGCTGTCGATGGTCATCACATCTTATGGTAAGTAGCACTGAACTAAGCTGTGATTTTATTATATCCAAAAGAAATGGTAAAGTAGAGGGAAACCTCTAGAAAAATATAATGAATACGCTTTGATTAACTCTACAACTTCTATATTTATTTATGTAATGTGATCAACGGTTGAGATGGATTTTGAGGATAAACTATCGATTGAAGAGCCTGAACACGCTTATCTTATTATACAGGCTCAGTTGTTGCCATCAACACTCCGTTAGATCTTATCTAGATCCAAGTTTACTGAGTTGAATCTTATATTTTAAGATTCTCAGTTAATTTGGGTGGCTCCATTTATAAAAGAAAATCTTTCCGCATTCTCTCTTTGGAACCGCTTTTGCTACTTATACTGGATCTGTAACAATAAGTTGTTTCACCTGTTGCTGCAATTCCTAGTTGTTCTTTGAGGCATAGATTCGTGCCACCTTGTGTGAAAAGCATTTATTTTATTTTATTATGTCCAATTTTTGCATGATATCTAATTATTGGTCTTAGATTAGAGTTATTTCTTTTATTTTTATGCTACATAATAAAAGAAATGCTCCTATTTCATTTTACATGAATCTCCATCTTTGTGAACCATGTAAAAAAGTTAGTTTGTGGTCACGGAGCAAAGGTTAATCCTGTAAAAAGATGAGTTTTAAGCACATTCCAAAAAAATTTATTGAAAAATTTCACTATGCTTTGAGGTCTCTTCTAATGTTTAATCTGGAATGATTATGAAAGGTTCAATTGAGTACAAAATTCAATTGAATAACATTTACAAAATGACTTTTTTCAGCTTACTCATGAGATTCGAATGCTTTTAACAGTAATAATTAAAAGAAAAACAACCTGATGATTCAGTTAGGTACTGGCCTCTAGTTACGCTTCTCCAAGAGCTAGTATCTAGTTGTCAGATTCGACTATTTGGGTATTTATTGTAAAACAGAAAGATTATAATCCAAATACTTTGCCCTTAGTATGGATTATGCCATGTCATATCTTTTGTTTGCTCAATACTTGTCTCTTCTCATGTTGTGGTAACCATTGTCTGATATAACTCGGTTTATCTTTCTTCTCTGTGGAAAATCAGCACAATTTGCTGGATTATTCTCAATTGCCCTAAGAATTCTGGTTCCCAAAAAACATCTATACAATTATAATTTAGGAATAGAATCTACGAGCACCTCCTGAAAAGGAATCCTATGTTTTTTCTAGGACCAACTATTTTTTCACCATGGCACCACACAAAAACATACCCCTCTCCAAAATAAACCTAGCCACAACATCAACCATAATAGTCTATTTAATCTGCAACATCATCACTGGATCTGCATATATCCATACCTAAGTACCTTATTGAGTATTGATGCTTTATATAACCCCCTAAACATTCAACAGAATCAGATAAATGCGGAATCAAACTCTCCTTAATAGCCATCAATTATTCAATTCGCTTTGAATCACAGAAGAAGCTCAAACAGCCACAGTTCGCATACCAGGATTTTGGATTTTATTGATTAAATAATTCAAATCTATCTTCTGGATTTAACCTCTATCTTCTTCATTGGATTATGTTTGACACTCTTTTCTGGAATGTGGAGATGACTACTCCATTATCTGGTTTTCTTCATTGATTTCTATGCCCAAGTAATTCATAGAATTACATTTGAAATTCCAGGTGACATATGGTCAGGTTCTGAGGGGGGAGTTATAAAGGCTTGGCCTTGTGATTCCATTAAAAAAGCCCTTTCTTTCACTTTCGAGGAAAGACATATGGCTGCATTACTAATTGAGAGGTCATTTGTTGACTTGAGGAGCCAAGCTACGACAAATGGTGTTTGGAACTTGCCTACAACGGATGTGAAATTCATGGCATCTGATAATTGCAGATCTAAAGTATGGATTGTCACTAGCTTATCCTTTGCGCTATGGTATATTTTCTTGTTTACAGTATACATCAAATTATCATTTTGTTGGTGCGATCCTAATTGCCAATTGGTATGGCTATTTTATTATTGTGCAGGGATTCTCGTACAAGGGATCTTCTTAAAGTGTTTGGCATAGATGGCCAGGTAGAGAATCGAGTTGATATTCCATCTTCACAAGATCCATCTTTAGACGATGAAATGAAGACAAAGATTGGTTCCTCATCAAAGAAGGAAAAGTCGCAGGGTTCGGTTGGTTTTTTCCAGCGTTCACGTAATGCCATTCTAGGAGCAGCTGGTGTTGTTCGCAGAGTTGCATCAAAGGGACCATTCGGAGAAGATAATCGGAGAACAGAAGCAATAATTACATCAATGGATGGAATGGTTTGGACTGGATGTACAAATGGATCCCTAGTTCAGTGGGATGGAAATGGTAATCGATTGCAAGAGGTTCTGCATCATTTTTCCCCTGTTCAGTGCATTTGTACACATGGGCCACGGTTATGGGTGGGTTATGCTAGTGGCTATATTCAGGTCATTGATCTTGATGGCAATCTGATTGGAGAATGGGTTGCACATAGCAGTCCAGTTATAAAGATGGCTGTTGGAGGCTCATATATATTCACACTGGCACAACATGGTGGGATACGTGGGTGGAATATAAGATCTCCCGGACCTTTTGATGATTTATTGCGAATAGAACTTGCCCAAAAGGAGCAATCATATACAAAATTTGAAAATCTTAAGATCTTAGCTGGTACTTGGAATGTTGGACAAGAAAGAGCATCTCCTGATTCCCTCATGTCCTGGTTGGGTACTGCAGCATCAGAAGTTGGTTTAGTTGTAGTTGGGTTGCAAGAGGTGGAAATGGGGGCTGGATTCCTGGCAATGTCTGCTGCTAAAGAAAGTGTAAGATATCTACACACATGTTAATTATGATATTACTCTTATGGATTCTGACTGCTGTATGAAAGTTGGTTTATGCTCCTGGACAGGATTTTCTTGTTTTGATTTATTATGAAAATATTTGGTTTCTTATTATTGTTGCCCTATCAAGAAAAGGATAAACTGACCGAGTTTAATCCAAAGGTGGAGTTCAGATATTAGGAAATTGACTGACAAAGGTCTTCACACCAGATGAATTTTATTATATTGAAAGTCTATGAACAATACCAAGCCAACTAAAAAAATGAGCTCTATGAGTGTACATACAATATGATAAATATTTATCAGTTCTAGTTGGGAAAGTCAAGCCACAAGCCAAGCCATATGATATTGAGGTCTTGAGTGTTCATAAATTGAGATAGGGCTTAGGGTTAAAGCAAGGCCACAGAGATGAACTTTACCAATAAGAAGACAGCAACACAATCTTGGCTTAAGCAAAAAATTCAAGTTGTAAGAGATTAGCTTCTGAATAAGAAGCCAAACTATGAACTAAAAGCATATCTAATACAGAATATTTGTTCACTTGTGAGAATCCGAGATTTAGGGTTTAGGGCATAAAAAGTCAAGCCATAAGATGAGGACCTTGATGTATCTTACCAATCAGAGATTGGATATTGTGAAATGGTTCAAGCCATAATTCTAGTTTATAAGTTGTTGACTTTTCATGTTTACTATTATTAAGATAAAAACAACAATAAACTATTATTAAGATGAAAAGTGCAAGTAGATCTATTGTGTTTATTGTATTTGTCATATAGCTGGAAGATTTGTGAATATTAAATCATATTTTGGTGCTTTTCTTACATTATTAATTTTTCTTTAATGATCTTAGGTAGGAATTGAGGGAAGTGCTAATGGCCAGTGGTGGTTAGATACTATAGGCAATACTCTAGATGAAAGAACATCCTTTCAGCGGATTGGTTCCAGGCAGCTGGCAGGGTTACTCATTGCTGCATGGTGAGCATTCAACTTAAACAAGAAATAAGTGAAAATTTAACACATGCTATATTTTCAATACACTCGTAACCTTTTCGAGTGCATCTATGAATCAAAATTTATATTTTTCCTTCACTATCAATTATATATAATCTTAGTTTATTATTTTCCTAGGGCTAGGAAGGACCTTCAGTCACATATTGGTGATGTTGATGTTGCTGCTGTTCCATGCGGATTTGGACATACAATAGGCAACAAGGTGACATTTTCAATTCTTGTAACTAACACTTCTTGGTTTAGTTCATTTTTGGGTCCAGGTTAGAGAAATCTTGAGTATATGTATAGAGTTCATTAACTTCATGAAAAGGTTGATAATTTTTTTTCCATTTAATGACGAGTTACATAACACTTGGTGACATAACTTGACTAGACTCTCCCTAGTTGAGTCACTTCTTTATCTAGAGCTCATCCTACATCAAGCTAGATACCATCTACCTGAGCAAACTAGTTCTTGCTCACTCTATGGGACCTACCTTTGTCGTCTCAAGCAAGTTCCTCTTATTGTTGGTTACTTTCTATTGAATGATACAATCCATGTGGAATGTTTCTAGATGCCCTCTAAAAGCAAACGCAATTTTAAGAAGATAAACAATGAGAAAAAAAACCTCAATCTCAATTTATACTTTTATAGATAAAGATCTAAACCGAGGTGACTAGAGTTTAATCTGGAAGAGCTTCAAATCAGGATGAAATTTTGTGTTTTCTTTCAAAGTCTCTTGATGTCCCTTTTAGCACATGATTAATATAGAGGATGACTAGATGTTTTCTTGCAAGCATTAGTGCCAAAATATCCTATACAATAGCTTATAAACGTAGCTTCAATTGTCATTTCTAGGGACTTTGGTCTACCAAAAAACCATCTAGGTCGACCAACATTTGTAATATGACCATTGAGACAACATTTACTTTGGCCAAATGTTGGTCAACCAAAATACTAAAATTTGGTTGACCCTCCAATCAACCTTAAATTCTAAGATAATCTTTCAAACATTCTCTATGACCTAAGATAAAGCTCGCTAAATAACAAACTCTATCTAGAAACTAAATCCTATTGTTACAATCTAAAATAACACATGTATCTTTGGATCCATTTCCAAGCTTGATGACTGTCCACAAGTTTGAATCTCCTTATGGCTCCGCATCCATAGTCTTTCATTCAAGATAGACCACTTTAATCTTCAAATTCATAACAATCTTGCACAATATGCATGATAAAATTCAAAGAGCTAAATTAAATTCATTTTCAAACTATCAAAACAACGTAGTTAGACCTTAGCACGAAGAAGGAACCATCGTCCCAACATAAGGATATTAACAAAAAGATTAAAAAAAAAAGGCAACCTAGTACACGAAACTCCCGCCAATGTGGGGTCCAGGGAAGGGTCTATTGTACACGGTCTTATCCTGCTTTGCAAGAGGTTGTTTTCGAGACTTGAACTCATGACCTTTAGGTCACAGAGCAACAACTTTATTGTTGCGCCAAGGCTCCCCTTCAAGGATATTAACAAAAGGATATTAAAGAATAAAACTCTTCTAAATTCATCTTGATATGATTCAATGTACACTAAACTATGTCTAAGTGTTAACATAACACAATGTTAAAATTGTAGCATTCTAGTTGTAGACCTAAGATAAATAATACTTTAAATATTACCAGTAGGTATGCAATTGTCTCCTTCCTCCTTGCATCTTTAGTTTGTTATCAACGCTGTGTGTCAACACTCCATGTGTATCATTCTAGTCAAAATCAAAACTCAGGTATGGCTTAAGATTTCAAACCTTGTAGATATTAATATAAATATTTTTTTACTAATTTTAATATTGACCATGTATGTCTTGTCATTTAACTCCATATACCACATATGTTATGTAGTGAGTTGACCACATACTGCTTACATATGTTTTTCCAGACCTTGCAATGAAGTTAGTGTAAAGAATTAGGTGTAAAAGATATTCTAATTATGTCTCCACAGTATATAGGATTGTAAATATTAATTGAACTTATAGTTCAGTTCCCAAATATTTAAAGGAAATTTTGTGCGTAGACCAACAAAGATATTATTTATTCTTTAACAGTTAATAACAATTGCACAACATTCTAATATTTAGATTTATTGTTCATCGATTGTCTATAAAATAGTATGCTAACCATGGTTTCAGATTTTGGTTGATTGCATATGCCAACCAAGTATTAGTTATGGAATTGGTTTAGTTTATCTGTTGGTTTTTTTGGGGCACTATCAGATGGTGCATGCTAACCATAGTATATAATGTTTGTTAGCATCTTATCTGAAGATGAAAATATGGAGACTTGCCGTACTGAAAATGATGTGTGACATTAGTTACCCTATAAAACTGAAAATTAAGTATTGATAAATGTCAAATCAGTGTTCCTACATTCAAAATCCAATTTTCTCATTAAATTTTGATAAGAAAATAAAATACAATGCTATTATTAGATAGATGAATAATTAAACATAGCTTATTGTGTATGGGAATTTTTTAGTTAATTTAACTGATACAAAAGAAAAAAAATCTTGTGTAGGAAGAAACGTGATCAGTATCTTCTAATCTTAGAAGAACGGTGATTTCTAAGATTACTGATTATTACCTAAGAATTTGTTCCATCTGTGCTATGCTAAATCTACATACATAACTACTTGTAGATTGAGTAATAACACTTGCTCTGCTTATAGACCTTGATTTCTTAAGAAGTGTTTTATAATCTCCTTTTTGATTCTTCACCCAGAGCAATTTAATGTGAACAACTAGGAATTTTTAGTTCTTGCCTGATAAAATATTACATAGCCATATTTGAGACATCAACCATGGAGGGATCTATGGGGAAGTTGTGAATGGTACTTAAATTATCTGTTTACCAATTATTCTAATTCCATTGAAATTTCCCTATTTGCCATACAGGGAGCTGTGGGATTGAGGATGAGAACCTATGGCAGAATAATATGTTTTGTAAACTGTCATTTTGCTGCTCACCTGGAGGCAGTGAGCAGGAGGAATGCTGACTTTGATCATGTTTATCGAACAATGGCTTTCAGTCGGTCAACTACTGGACTTGGTGCAGCAGGTTTGGCACTTACACTGTATTTTCAGGAACATGAAACACATTCATCTTCCCCATGTTTAATCCTTGTAACATCATTCTAATAGCAACGTTGCATCTTTTATGCAGATGCTGCTACATCTGTCCAATTGCATCGTTCTGTGAATGTATGTAAAAAGGATTTTTTTCAATCAATTGTGATGAGCATATTCCATGTGAATGCCATTTTATCCAAGTTCAATACTTGTGACATTGGCAGGTTGCAACAGTTCAGCCTGATGATGGAAAACCTGACTTGTCAGAAGCTGATATGGTGGTTTTTCTGGGTGATTTTAATTATCGGCTTCATAGTATATCTTATGATGAAGCTAGGGACATGGTGTCTCAAAGATGTTTTGATTGGCTTAGAGAGAAGGATCAGCTCCGGGCAGAAATGAAAGCAGGGAAAGTCTTCCAAGGAATGCGTGAAGGGCAAATTAAATTTCCTCCGACATACAAGTTTGAAAGAAATCAAGTAGGTCTAGCAGGTATGCTTTGAACAAAAATTAAATTATGATAGATTATTTCTCCTGGATGAAATTTTTAAGTTTGACTTCGGCAGAAGTAAATAATATTCTATGAATAACATGGTACTTTATCAGTTCCAATTAGTTCTAGCAGATGCATTTGTAACATGATTGATTTCTTATTTTTTGAAGCTCAGTTTTACTGGATTGAAGTTTTAGTATCAGTAATTTTACTTCTGCAGATGTTAATGGATAAAAACATGTAACTAGTTTAGCAGTTTATAATTCGTTGTGAAGACTTTGCTTGACAATGAGATTGTTGAAGTCTTTGACTAGTGTAGTCTCAATTCTGAAACGGAAGCATTTGCCTTCTCAGGATATGATTCAAGTGAGAAAAAACGTATCCCTGCATGGTGTGATAGAATATTGTATCGTGACAGTCGCTCAATTTCAGTGGCTGAATGCTCACTACAGTGTCCCGTAGTCTCTTCAATCACACTGTAAGTTCTTTCGGATGATGCTTTTCTTAGATAATTTTTTAATGGTTCACTAATGGATAGGGCACTAATTTTTTTAATGGTTCACTAATGCATACAGCATCTTCATTTGCTAGGTATGAAG
Source organism: Hedychium gardnerianum (assembly GCA_038050645.1). NCBI lineage: Eukaryota > Viridiplantae > Streptophyta > Magnoliopsida > Zingiberales > Zingiberaceae > Hedychium > Hedychium gardnerianum. The sequence continues at coordinate 6,042,063 of JBBUKS010000054.1, read as the reverse complement.
CATGTATGGATGTTATCGATAGTGATCACAAGCCTGTTAAGTGCATATTTTGTGTGGAAATTGCACATAGGGATGAGTTGATAAGGAGGCAAGAGTATGGACGAATTATAACAACAAATGAGAAGATAAGATCCTTGCTTGAAGAATCCTGTGCTGTTCCAGAAACTGTTGTTAGTACTAACAACATAATCCTGCAAAACCAAGATGCTTCCATTCTTCGTATCACAAATAAGTGTGAAAAGTACAAAACTGTCTTTCAGATCATTTGCGAAGGCCAGGCCACAATTGGGGAGGATGGAAATGCATCCGAGTTTTCTGCTAGATGCTCCTTTGGCTTTCCTCTCTGGCTAGAGGTAAATTTCCTGGTTTTATAATTTATATTTATTTATATAAATTATTATGTATCTTCATTACAACCACTGGATCAAACCAGGCCAGCCAGTTCAATCAGTTGACTCAGGAACCAAAGTCCAATTTGATTCCATTCAAACAGTAGAAAACATCCTATTAATGTGCATTGTTAATCTATCAGACAGAAAAACTGTGACCCAGGGGCCTGACCTATTCTATCCTGGTCTGGTTTTCAAAAAATCTGCTTCCAGTAGAACCAGTATCTGAGATTTGGATCTGAAAGCCTTGATATTTTCTCCAATAAAATATTTATTTTGCTATTAAATTATACAGTTCTATGATTTTAGAGTAACTTCATCTTCAATTCTGGAACTATGATTTTCTCATACCCATTTTGTTTGTATCATCTTGATTATAGCCTTTCAATTTGATTAATTTAGCAAATACGTTTCGAAGTTTGATGATCATAGGTATGAGTTGACTGAAATACACACCACCAAAATCGTCTGTTAAATACTTAAAGCATGTATAAGGGAACTCATGCGAAACCCAGCCATTCTTCAGCTTTCTCTCACTGATTATTTCAATTTTCAAGGTTTATCCTGCTAGTGGCATAATCAAGCCTGGACAAACAATAGAAGTTTCAGTGCTTCATGATGATTACTACACTAAAGAAGAATATGTTGATGGAGTTGCACAGAACTCTTGGTGTGAAGATAGTAGGGACAAAGAAGTACTATTGCTAATACAAGTCACCGGAACTGGCTCCACGGACAGCAAAGCACATAAGGTTGCAGTGCGTCATTCCTCGCCTGGAGCTGAGTGTGGTGATAGAAAAGAACTTGGAAGAAGGAACCAATCAAGTCATCTACACAGGTCAGATGTTGGGGACTTTGGCAGTTCATCCACGGGAGTTCCTAACTTAACAATATCAAGCACGCGTCGTCCATGAGGTTGCACAAGTCTATACAAAACAGATCCAGTGCAATCGACATAAAAATTCCTTGTATATAATTCATAAGCATAAACCAAATTAATTCTTTCCAGCAACTAACTAAAGTTCTTGCGGATGTAACTGATAAGTTGACTGAGGAAATGTTGTGTGTTGTTGTATAGTATAGTATTATGCAGAGTGAGAAATAGATTTTTGGATAGGGTTAAAATTATAGTTTTGGGCCAAATCTTCTGACAACAAACCAATGTTTTACTGAAATTATGTGGAACGCATACCATGTACTGAAAACATATTAAAGAGCCAAGCACTGGAATGACAAATTTGTCAGTTTTAAAGATGATTTGTTTGTTGTGTTCTTTGGATTCTTTAAAGTTATCACCTTCATTCTTTGATTCTGATCAATTTAGATACATATAATAATTTTAACTAAAATTATTTTATAGACCTTTTTTTTTCAATTTCAAATATGACTCTTTATTATGCTCCCTACCATACCTAAAGTCATTCTATTTCCTTAGTTATATTGTGTGACTCGAGATCATAAAACAATTTTGATAAAAAAAAAATTACTAGTTGATCAAATTTAAAAAATGACTCTTTTGTTGTGCTTCCTGAACCTTTGGAATTGTTTTATGCTTTTAATTTTTATTGTTTAAGACATGTTACAATTTTAACCAAAATTATTAGATGGATATAAATTAGTCAATTTCTTAAATAGCACTTTGTCGTGTTTCTTGAGCATTTGACATCCCAAGCATATTAGGACTTTCATTCATGTCCAATCGTCTATATTCAATATTACATGTCTGTTAGAATTTTCATCTAATCGATAAAGTCATCTATTCCTACACATTCAATTCAACGCACAATATCATATCACAATAAATATTTAACTTAAACATGATCGAAATATCAAAACCATGCGATACACGTGCTTAATTAGATTACATCAACAATCCTCCAAAACATTAGAACAAAAGATAAAATTATGATCATAATAGTTCTCTAGAATGATCTCATACTCTTTTGAATAAGATAAATCATGAAGGACATTTGCCCTAGCACAATAACCTTTTGTGCATAGAGAGATCAGACACCCAACTAAATATTTTATATCTATTAAAAATTAACCCTAAAACCTATTAAAATAATCACTTATGTAGATATTAACTACGTTAATTCATAGAGAAACAACATGCATGAGTGATTACATCAACAACAGCTATAACTTGGATATTGGTTAGGATTAATTGTTCATCTCTCATAGTTGAGCTCTTAGAATTCCATGTGATTGGCTTATGCATTAGAAACTTTACCCTAATGAGATATGCACCTCCAATTGATCTCGAAAGTTCTCTAGTCAACATCACATTATACTAGCTATCAGTTAGTCACTATATATTATAGCAGCTACCTGACAATGACTATCGAGATACTAATTAGAAACTATTTATCTCTCATAGTTGAGCTCTATGAAGTCCATATGATTGGTTTATGCATTAGAAATCCTATCCTAATAAGACTTGCACCTTGTATTGATTTTGAAGGTTCTCTAGTTAACACTATATTGTAGCAACTGCCATGGTAGTTACTCCAACTGGGATATTAGTCAGGAGTTGTTTATCTCACATGATTGAGCCTAATAAAGTCAATATGGTTGGTTTATGCATCAAAAACTTTTGCCCTCATGAGACCTGTATCTTGAATTGAACTCAAAAGTTCTCTCGTCAACACATGTTGTACTTTACTGTTCATGACCTATTTATGTCGCTTGGTTGTGCCTTATGAAATTAATGTGGTTGGTTTATGCATTAGAAACTTAACCTAACGAGACATGCACCATAAATTAATTAACTTTAAAAGTTATTTAGTCGATATCATGTTGTAACAACTACCACACATTCTAGCAATTATTTATTTAGTAGCTGCTACAACTATGATACTGGTTAAGACTTATTCATCTCACATAGTTGAGTAGTATGAAGTTCATATGATTAGTTTATGCATTAAGAACCCTACCTGACCTACATCTTGAATTGACTTCAAAAGTTCTCTAGTCAACACTATGTTAGTAGCTACCGGCTAACTGTTACATGTTGGATAACTACTATAATTAATTTGGATAGTGGTCAGAACATGTTCATATCACATGGTTGAGCTCTATGGAATCCATATGGTTAGTTTACACATTAGAAATCCTATCCTTATGTGAAGTCCAACTTGAAGTGATTTTGAAAGTTCTCTAGTTTACACAACCATGTAACTAAATTGAACTCATTTACTTATGAAAATAAAGTCTAAAAAGATACGGAAACCTTGAAATAAAACAAAATTATTATATATATGCAAAAATAAATACTTTATAAATAAAACAAAACACATACATAGGGACATAAGTTATATGATTGGAAAAGGATATAAGGGCACAAGTTGTAAGATTAGAAAAGGGAGGATGATTACCCCGGGTACTTTCATAATTAATCAGATATTTATGGGTTAATTCCTAATTGCAACGCACCGCTAAAGTAATTTTCTCAGATAATCATAAAACATGATTAGTCAGTTAAAAAATTAGATTATCAACTAATAATGAGTGATAAATTAGTATAATATTGTTTGGTTTGATAAATAGTGCGTTTGGGCAATAATTTTTTATATTTTCATAGTAAAATATTAGATAATTAATCCAATTGATTTAGTTCTTAGATGATTTAACCGGGATTAAGAAACTTAAAAGGGATGTGGTATTGTTTTGATGTTTTAAAATAATAATAATAATAACTTTTTAATAAAAAATAATAATAAGTCTCTTTTTAATATTTATCCATAAATTTATCAGGCATTAATAAAAGGCATAAAATTTATAAAAATGAAAGATTAGTTAATTTAAAATTTTATAAATAGTTTTGTTAAAATTATTAAAATTGAATTTATTAGAAAGTCGTTCTCTCTATACATGAGATGTTATCACCATGAGATCTGAAGGTCAAATCCTGACTAGTAGCCAGGTTCTTGTCCTCCCTTATGCATTAGTCACTGTTCGGACTAGCTAGACTAGTCTCTATGATTTACCTTCTCCGTGTTAATCTTGGGACGAACTGACGGGGGTGCTGGGACGAACGTTTCGCCTTTTGCGACCATGATTGAAAAATAAAAATAAACCAGACAAAAATTAAAAGGACATCTAAATTTTAGGATCAGGCGTCTTTTTTGTAAATAAATAAATAAATGAGCATCCTCTTGTGATTTTATCCTAAATTTATTCTTGACCCAATATTACTGTAAAGGCTACCGGGTAACTTCTATAATGCATAGTATCTATCGGATAACTTCTATAATATATAGCATTTATCATGTAATTTCTACGTATTATAGAAATTATATAATAACTGCTACAACATTTAGGGTGCATTTAGGATTTAAGATTTATACTATATAAAAGCTACTAAGTAACTGTTACAACGTATTTAACGTGAGTTTAAGATTTAAGATATCTGAAAAGTTTAAATAATTTTGATCAAATTGATATTTTAAACCCTAAATCCTAAATTCTAAATTCTAAATTCTAAACTCACACTAAACAGGTTGTAGCAACTACTAAGTAACTTCTATATGTTGCAGCAGCTATCGAGTAATTTCTACACAGTATAAATCTTAAATTCATCCTAAATACGTTATAGCAACTATTGGATAATTTCTATATGGTATAAATTCTAAATCCTAAATCCTAAATACTAAACTCACCATAAACATATTGTAGCAGTTATCCGATAGCTTCTACACGTTGTAAAAGCTACCCAATAGCTTTTACACATTATAGAAGTTATCCGGTAGACCTGACCACGATTCGGAATCCATGATTCGACGGTTCAGAACCGCCGGTCCGACGGTTCCTGGGAGGTCGACCCTTAACCTTAACCGGCTAAGACGGTTACGATTCACGGTTCGGAACCGCCGGTTCACAGTTCACCACGGTTCGCCACGGTTCAAGATTATTATATTAAAAATTTTAAAATTTAAAATTTATTTAAACAAAGAGCTTGTACTTATTTAAGTTGCCTACATATCCCCTTATGATATAGGAGAATCAAAGTCCACGTAGTTTTTTAATATTTTTACCCTTTTACATTAAAAAGTTACATTGCTACTCACTTCCATTTCCCGTTCCTGTTGTATTTGTTTCTTCAGTATCAAAATCTTCGACTTCATCATCTGAAAGTTGTATTCTTTGGATTCTTTTCTCGGCTCTGGTCTAATTGTCAAGTAATGCTTGGGCATCCAATGAGTCAGGAGATAAAGTCGATCGTTGTTCATCTAATATGTTGCCGCCGACACTGAACGTCTGCTCCACAACAACAGTTGACACTGGACAAACTAAAATTTCTTTAACAATCACAGAAAGGACGGGAAAACTTTGTGTCTTCTGTGACCACCACTTTAGGATGTCGAAATTGTCGCTATCTGCTTCATTAAAATCAAAAGAAGTCGTAAAATAATTCTCAAGTTCCTGTGTGGAACTTGAGGATCCTCG
>JBBUKS010000054.1:6019009-6030572 GCA_038050645.1 Hedychium gardnerianum | reverse complement strand
CAATCCTTAAGTACTTGAGAAGAACTAAGGATGTGCTCTTGTAGAAGGAGATGGTTATATGGTTATATATGGATATACTGATGTCAGCTTCTAGACAGACAAGGATGACTCCAAGTCCCAATGTAGGTACATATTCACATTGAATGGTGGTGCAATAAGTTGGAAGAGTTCCAAGCAAGACACTATTGTTGAATCTAACATAGAGGCATAATACATTGTGGCTTCTGAAGCAATAAAGGAAGCAGTTGTGATCAAGAAGTTCATCTCTAAACTTATATTGGTTTCGAGAATTGCTATTGCGTTACCAGTTTATTGTGACAACATTGGAGTCATCACACAAGCTAAGGAAGCCAGGTCTCACCAACGATCCAAACATGTGCTTCAGCATTATCATTTGATTAGAGAGATCATTAGTAGGAAAGAAATATAAATCGAGAAAATTTCCACTTAAAGGAACCTAGTAGATCTTTTGACAAAGGCTCTATCATAAAGTAAGTTTGAGAGTCACATCCTTACCTATGATATTGGATACCATGACGATTGGCATTATACCAAGTGAGAGTATGTTATATTTGAGAGATGTCCTAAGACAACCACCTTATGGTATGCACTATTTATTGGATAAATAAATATTCACTATTTAAGTGTATATTCTTAATGTATATGATTGGATCTTGAACTCATTTATTGAATGTCCGTAATACGATTCATAACATGAGAGATTTGTTATTGGATCACAACAAGTGAGCATCTCTATATGTGTAATTATGAATGTATTAAAATATTCCCTTGTCAATGAATTGGTGAGTTTCGCCATCATCGATTCTTAGAGGCTAGCACGTGTTATACTCCTTGGTTTAACCAAGCAGCTACTCCTCACTAGATGGAGACATTGGGATGTTGAGAAATAAAAGTGGATGCTAGTTAAGGGTAACTAGTTCATTGGAGTGACCTGTCATGAGACTTCATATGGTTCTTTACATATATGAATATGTCAATGAAGATCTCATTGCAACTCAAGTATAAGTTTTCTTTGACTTGAGGAATTCAAGTTATCTTGGTCATAGAGACATATAGTTTGACATCTTAAGCAAACATCTCCATGGAGATGTGGCCCTTGGATGATTGTATATAAGTCAAAGTGCTCGAAGGTATTTGGATAGCCCATAGAGAATTCACCGCTCCTTGATAAGGAGAAGTATATCCTATGACCACTTGTCAGGATTATTATTCGAAGTCATTAGCCAAAGTATTACATGTCAAGAGTATGGTACTCTTGGACACATATCTGAGTAATTTGAATCCGCAGGACAAGGAACTACTACTTGGGCTATGTGTGATGTAGTCAGCCTAGTGGGGATTGACACATAGACTATGCCCTGAATTAAGCGAGTATAAGATGAGTGAAAGGAATGAGACACAACTCACTGTAGCTGCTGAAGGGTTCCGAAATAGTTATGGGATCAACTGTTGATTTTTTGATTAATTGGGGATCATGATGTACTACTAGGTACCACTCATGATGGATCCATAATTAATGATTAATTATGGATGACCAACATAAATCGGGAACCTATAAGGTCACACGCACTATGAGTTTATCCTAGAGACATAAAATAAGTTTGAGAATCATATTCTCAGATAGAGAAAGATTAAGTTTGGTTGGACCAGACGAAGGGAAATATGGATGATATTTTGTTGGAACGGAAGCGTGGATGGGCCACGTCTTTTGAAGATGAGTTGGACCTTATTTGGTTTAATTATAAACCAAATTGGTTTGGTTTTAATTAAAAGAGGCTTGGTTATTGAACCAAGGTGTTTTAGTTATGAACCAAGATGGTTTGGTCTTGAACCAAACTTAAGGCAAGCAAATTGGGTTGGCTTAATGGATACAGGTTTGAACTTGTTTTTCAAACCCAGTAGAAAGTCTATATATAGATATAGAAAGGAGAGAAAAATTAACTTAATGAAATTAAAACTCAAAACCTAATTTGATTAGGTTTAAGTTTTTTTTCTTTTTCTCCTCTCCCTCTCTCTTGGCCGCTGACCACACCAAAAAGGGGATTTTCCCTTTTAGTGGCGCCATCCACCAAGGAGGTGCTGCCCCTTCATACTCTGGGTAGGTTGCTCTACCAGTGGTTGCTGCGCTTGTAGCTGGTGGAAGGTTACTCTGCCAAACGCTGATCAGCCTCCCATAAGGATGCTACCCCGCCAGCCTCAAACTGCCGTCGGTAGTGAGGTGCTGTTCCTCCCTGCTTCTGCCGACCAACCAGTTGGTGGTTGATCCTCCTTACACCACCAACTAGCAAGGGTTGCTGGTGTGGAGAAGGTTGTTGTCGCGCAGGAGAAGTTCCGGCCAAAAGGGGTTGTGCCGCCCTGGTGTTTTCCACCGGATTTGTTGCTGCCGCACAACGACTACTGCTCCACCAGCAATTTGTTGTTGTGCCACTAGCAAAGGCTATTTTGACCAGCCTCAAAACTATTCTGATCAACAAGGGATGATCCAGCCAAAGGATGTGTCTCTTATCCCTCTTTTGGCTATCTGAAGTATTGTTCTTGTGAGCAACAGTTGCTGTTGGAACTCTATTTCCGCCGGAATTGTTACCCCTCACTAGTAGTGGCTTCATCGCTGCCATCTAACTCGTTTTGTACCATCAGGTTGCCTTGTACCTCCGAGTATTGAAATGAGTCATGATCCCTCTCTCGGATCGTTTCATCTCCCACCTTCGGCTAGTACCAAAGCAGAGACACGACTCGTGACTTAGCGAAGTCATCTTGAGGAAAACTCGGTGTGGATACAAGTAGAGGCAAGCTTCGTTAAGCTTACTCATTGATTCTGATAGAGGCTTGCCTTGCGAGGCTAGCAAACACTCTTTATAAGGTTCGATTACAAACTCACAAATATAATTCCTAAACAAACACTTTGATCTATGGTTATGTCTAGCGCATGTGTGTATTTTGTATGTGTGTGATGCGTGTGCGGTAATAATTTAGATTATTATTTCGCTTCCGTTGTTTGTTTATCAAAACAAAAATTTTAAATGTGAATCTGAAACCCAACAATGGTATTAGAGCCACTTGCGCTTCGACATAGATCATAGATCTATGTTCTCATGCACAGGTTGTCGTAAATGTCATTTATGAAAAGTTAAGAAAATTCAATCTTGGAAATTTATTTCCTAATGTGTTAGGAAAATTCAATCTTGGAATTGATTTCCTAATGTGTTAGGAAAAATCCAATGTTGGAATTTATTTCCTAATGTGTTTGTAGATCCAATCTTGAAAATTTATTTCCTAATGTGTTAGGAAATCCAATCTTGGAAAAATATTTCCTAATTTGTTAGAAATCCAATCTTGAAAATTTATTTTCTAATGTGTTAGGAAATCCAATCTTGGAAAAATATTTCCTAATTTGTTAGAAATCCAATCTTGGAATTTATTTCCTAATTTATTAGGAAGTCCAGTTTTGTAAATTGTTTCCTAATTTAATTAGGAACTTCCTAACTTGGAAATTGTTCCCAAATCAAATATTGAATTAGATTTGGAAATTATTTCCTAATCTAATTAAGGGATGTTGGTTTATGGAAACCAAATCCTTTATAATATTTGATTTCCTAATTGATGACAACTTTGCCATGATTGAATGTCAAAATTGATGCCATGATTTAGGACATGATAGATGTCATAATTTATGTCATGGTTATGCCATGTAGAAGCATGTGGATAGTTTACCTACTTTGCATGTAATAGATGACACCAAATAAAAAAAAAATCTCTTATTCAATTTTAAAATCTTACACCTACCTTCCATTAATATGGTCTAGATTTAGAGTTTAATTTTTAAGCATGGGTTGTTGGACTCTCCCAAGCCCAACTTAAAATTAGACATGTTCAAACCATTGAGATATTATCTCATGATTAATGCGACTTTAAGTTGAAGCATTGACTTGTTGGACTCTCTCTAAGGTTAATATGGTTAGGGGTGAAATTGAGTGATATTCATATGATGTATATATGTCAATGAATTGTCATCCTGATGTTTATGCAAATATTAATTAGTTGATAGCATGATGTGATAGTTATATATACGTGATATATAATTGGTATAATTGATACCTAACACTAGAACTAAGGATGACTTGTTGGACTCTCTCTAAGGTTGTTCTTATCTATAGTAGATATCAACTCACTTGGAGAAAACCTACCATCTCCCGAATTTAAAGTAAGGGCTCTTGAATTCGATAAGCAAGTGGGACTTCCTTTTGAGTATGTGAATTATTTGTGTTACACATATTAATTCATCTCTCTTGTAGGCTTAATTTTGTATTTCTAGTAAATTAGAATCAGAATGTTTTCTTTAAATTTGCGCTCAACTTTGGAAACAACCAAACTAACTGGGTCGGAATTCTTGGATTGGCTTTGCAACTTGAGAATTATCCTCAAGGCCAATAAAGAAGAATTGGCTCCAAAGGGCCCATGTTACCATCATGGTAAGATGGGACATTGGAGAAGAAATGACAAGATTTATCAAGAGTCCATGAAGAAGAGAAAGAGATTCAGTGCCCTATCTTCTTCAGATATCTTTGAGATTGAAAGTCATACTATTTCTTCAAGCACTTGGGTATTGGATACCGGGTGTACTTCACATATATATAATGACATAAGTGTGCCTAAAGAATAGTAGATGACTAGATGATCAATTAGCTTCCTACACGTGACGTTGTCACCTTGTCTATATAAGTAAGAAACACATGTCCAAATTGCACAAGTTTACAATTTTGAAATCTTTTGAATTGGATTCATTTGATACATGTGATTCATGATTAAAGGGAAAGATGACTAACTTACCTTTTAAGAAAAAAGATGAATGAGAGAATGACACATTGGGCCTTATACATACCGATGTATGTGGACCTATGTCAACTCATGCACAAGGAGGTTATAACTACTTCATCACCTTCATAGATGATCACTCACAATTTGGGTATGTGTATCTATTGAGATACAAGTTTGAAGCCTTTGAAAAGTTCAAAGATTTAGACATGAAGTAGGGAATCAACTTGGCAAAAGTATTAAAATACTTTGATTGGATCGAGGTGGTGAATATTTAAGCCAAGAGTTTCAAGATTATCTCAGAGACAATGGAATGTTGTCTCAATGGTCCTCCTTACATACCATAATATAATGGTGTGTCTGAAAAGCGAAACCAAATCTTGTTGGACATAGTTAGGTCGATGATGAATCATGCAAGTCTTCCTAAATCTTTTTGGGGTTATGACTCAAGATAGTTGTTTAGTTGTTAAACAAAATCCCGATTTAGGCGGTCTCTACTACACCATTTGAGATATGGACTTGTAAGAAACCTCATGTATCTTATTTAAAGATATGGGGTTGTCCTACTTATGTGAAGAGGACTATATCAGAAAAGCTAGATGGTAAGTTTGATAAGTGTCTATTTATTGGTTACTTTAAGGAAATTAGGGGTTACCAATCATCACTTGGAACAAAAGATATTTGTTTCAAGACATGCTGTATTTTTAGAGAAAGAGTTTCTCTTGCAAGAAAAATAGTGAGAGTAAGGTTGAACTAAGAGTAGTTCAAGTGACTCCAATAGATACAGAAGAAATGCCTAATCAAGAACCACAACTAATTACTTATAGGGATGAGGTAATAGCTAAACCTGTTGATACACCACCTCTTCGTAGATCTAGTAGGACACATCTAATTCCTGAGAGATATGGATTTTTCATCAGTGAATTGAGAGACGTGTTACTCATTGTGGATGAGGAATCTACTAGTTATGAAAAAGTTCTAAAAAGTTTAGAAAAAGACTCATGGTTGAGAGTCATGAAATCAGAAAGGATTCCATATATAAAAACCAAGTTTGGAACTTGGTGGACCCACCCGAAGGTATAATACCCATTGGGTGCAAGTGGATTTTCAAGAAGAAAAACCTTCATGGATGGGTGTTTGATCTATCACAAAATCCAGATGAACCCTGTGTGTACATGAAGGTTAGTGGGAGTGCAGTCGTGTTCCTTGTGTTATATATTGATTACATATTACTTTTAGGAATCGATGTGCCCATTCTATACTCAATTAAAGTTTGGTTATCAAAGACATTCTCCATGAAAGACATGAGAGAAACAACCTATATCCTTGGGATTAAGATCTATAGAGATAGATCGAAAAAGTTGCTTAGTCTTTCACAGTCTGCATACATCGATAAAGTGCTAAAACGGTTTAGCATGGAAAAATATAAGAAAGGTTATCTTCTCATCAGACATGGGATTCACCTTTCAAAGTCTATATGCCCGAGCACACAAGATGAGAGGATTCACATGAGTAAGATCCCATATGCGTCAGCTATAGGATCAATCATGTATGCTATGTTATGTACGAGCCTTGGAATATCGCATGCTTTGAGTGTCACAAGCAAATATCAATAAAATCCAAGCATGGATCATTGGGTGGCTGTTTAGGCAATCCTTTAGTACTTGAGAAGAACTAAGGATTTTTCTTAGTATATGGAGGGGGTGATATAATTATACGTGGGTATATTGATGCTAGTTTCTAGACGAACAAAGATTATTCCAAGTCCAAGTCTGGATATGTATTCATCTTAAATGGAGTTGCAATAAGTTAGAAAGATTTAAAGCAAGAAACTGTTGTAGATTCTACTACTTAGGCGGAATACATTGCAGCTTCTAAATTAGCAAAGGAAACGCTTTGTATCGAGAAGTTTGTCACTAAACTTGGATGTGGTTCCGAGCATTGTTAAAGTAGTACCAGTTTATTGTGACAATAATGTGGACATTGATAAGGCCAAGGAACCTAGGTCTCATCAACGATCCAAACATGTGTTTTGCAGCTATCATATGATCAGGGAGATCATAGGTAGGAATGAAATATAAATTGAGAAAATTCCAACTTAAAGGAACCTGGCAGATCCTTTGACAAAACCTCTACCTCTAAAGAAGTTTGAGAATCATGTAGAGAGCTGTGGTATTAGATACCATGGTGATTGACATTATGCCAAGTGGGAGTATGTTATATTTGAGAAACGTCTTAAGGCAATCACCTTATGCAATGCATTATTTATTAGATAAATAGTGATTCATTATTTGAGTGTCTCGAGGCGGCTACTGTCTCACAAAATAAGAATGCACCATCTCCATCATCTCTCGTATCTAGACCCTCGACTCTCCATGCTCACGAGTGACGATCTCCTCAAGATGGGTCACTTGGTCCTCTAAAGACAATGTCGGTGGAGGGGCTGGAGGGTCAGGACATCTGGATCAGCCTTGAACTTAGCCATGATGTCATCAATATTTGGAGATCGAGCGACAGAGTTCTGTTGGATCGGGAGGACCGGCTAGATGGAGTAAATAACCCAATAAATCAAAATTAACACTTTATCTTGCTAACAAACTTAGCAAGTACACTAATTAATTTAATAAAACAAGTACATAAAAAAATAAGAGGCATGAATATACTTGGTTTGTAATTAGATAGTTGCTAGTCCAAGACTATGAATGACTCCACTATCAAAACTCCTTCTTCGAGCATGAGTTAGAGGTGGAGAAACCTCTTACAGAATTGAACTTATAAGAAAGTAGAAAGCTAGAACAATTAAAGTGAGTGTGTTGTCCTAGAATAAAGGACGATACTTCTATTTATAGCATTCTGGTTGAAATGACGGTTTGCTGATGTGATACTATTTGGGGCACCTCGGATGATTGGGGGCACCTCCAACAAGCCAACTTCTATCCTTGTCAGAACGACTCCCTACTAATCTGGCTAAATGGGGGCGTCTCCAATGCATCCGAGGCGCCTCAAAGCGGCTAATACTTATCTACTCCACAATGATTTTCTAGCGTCTGAGGCGCCTCCATTGCATCTGAGGTGCCTCCAATGGATGGCGAGTGAGGCACCTCCAGTGCATCGGAGGCACCTCTAGTGGCTGGCGCTTGAGGTGCCCTCAATCACCTGAGGTACCTCAAGTCTTCAGGGTGCCTTCAATCAATCGGATGCGTCTCGAATGGTCAACTTTCGAGTTGACAATTTGTTTTTTAGCATGCTTGGGTGATGGTTCGGCCATCCGGAGTTGAGCTTACCCAAACCCAACTTTGACATTCTCCTTGAGCAGACTTTCTTCCAGTTTCTCGTCCCTCAGACCACATTCTTCTTGCTCTACCAGTATACTCTTTCACAGCTCCTCGTCCCTTGGATGCACCGAGCCCGTCGGTTTCCTTCCCATGCCATCATTCTCGCTCGCTGTATTTTTCGCTTGACTTCTTATGTTCCTAAGTCCCTGGACACTTAGACACAAGGCATCAAAATAACACAGGGCCTAACTTAACTCGGTTGATCAACATCAAAACTAAACTGGGGTATATACAAGTTCCTCCCATCCTTCCATACTAAAGCGTTCTCTCTTAGGACCATTTTAGCTAGGGTGAAGTTCCTAAGACCAATCTAGTCAAACTCGGTCAATGGCTTGATGTTTCCACTAGAAACATCAATCCCTAGAGATATAAAGAGACGAGTCAAAATGTGATAGTATAATATGTGGACTCGACGACTGATGTGTTATATTTGAGAGATGTCCTAAGACAATTGCCTTATAGAATGTACTATTTATTGGATAAATAGAGATTTACTATATGAGTGTACATTCTTAATGTATGTGTTTGAATCTTAAACTTATTTATTGAATGTTTGTAATATGATTCATAGTATAAGAAAACTTGTTATTTGATCACAACTAGTGAGCATCTCTACATGTGTAATTATGAATGTACTAAAATATTGTCTTGTCGATGAATTGATGAGTTCAAACATCATCAATTTTGAGAAACTAGCATGTGTTATACTCAGTTTATCCAAGCAGTTGTTCCTCACTAGATGGAGACATTGGGATGTCGAGAGTTAAATGTGGATGCTAGTTATGGGTAACTAGTTCATTGGAGTGGCCTGCCATGAGACTTTATATCCTTGGAAGGCCATTCTTGGCCACTATCGAAGCTATATTTGATGTGAAAGATCACAAACTCACATTGGTAGTGGGAGAGGACAAAGTTTGTTTTGGTTTTTCTAACTCCTCTTATACTCTACTTGTATTTGATGAATGCAACAGGTACGAAGAATTTAAACAAGTAGAGTCCAAGAAGAAATCTTTGAAGGAGATGGAGAAGCCACCAGAAGAACCATACTCTGATAGTAAAGGAAAAAGGGCTGGATCCAACTATGAAAAGTACAACATCCCAGCAAAAGCTAGGATGGAAAGAAAGGGTCCAAGCCCAAATGGCCATGGAAGAGGGCAACATAACCCCTTCAAGGCTAAGGCTTCAAGTTGAGCCTATTAAGGGGTCGTGTTAATGACCTAAAACAAGCACTTCTTGGGAGTCAACCCAAGAGTTTACTTTGGATATAGTTTTTGTTTCTTCATTTTTCATTTTTTTAATCTTTGTTAATATCTTTTTGTATATCTTTTCTTTTGTAGGTTTAAAGGCCCATACGAGCTGGTCGTGGAATTTTCATGGGCGTGGAGGGCCAATGAGGGAGAACAAGCTGAAAAAGACGAAGGAAGGGCCTCAAAATAAAAAGCAGGTCCTTGGGGTATTTTTCCCTACACGATCATGCTCTCCATTAGCAGGAGTCAAAGGCAGATCGTGCTCCTGAGGCACGACCGTGCCACTCATCCAGACACTTCTCAAATCCAGGCCGTGCTAGGAGGAATGACCGTGCTTCTCCTACTGTAAGAATTCAGGCCCATGCCGTGCCCAAAAAGCATGACTGTACCCAAAAAGCACAGCCGTGCTTCTAGGGAAAAAGCTTCTCAAGAGCATGTCGTGCCTCCAAGGCACGACCGTGCCCTTGGTCAGCAGAGTTCAACCCTGGCCGTGTTTGTCAAACACGGTCGTGCCTTGTCTCTTTTTTCTCTTCTCTCTCTTAAAAAAAACCAACACACAACCATGTTTTTCACACACGGCCGTGCGAGGAAAACAGGAAGAACTAAATCCTGGGCCGTGTGGCGACCCTAGGGTTATTAAAACCCTAGGACACGACCGTGTAACCCAATACATGGTTGTGCCGCCTACCCTCTCCCCCTCCTTTTCTCCCTTCCTCCTCCCTCTTCTCCTCCTCACAAGCCCTCCTTCCATTCTCATTCTCTAACTTCTTCTCACCACTCAACAAGATCTCATCCTCACTCCTCCCTACAAAGGAGCATCTTCCCCCTTCTTCCTCAACCATCTTTCAATTCTCCCCCCTAGACTCTCTCAAGATGTTGAAATATTTTAGGAGAAGTTCGGGCTCACAAAAATAAGGTGCATCTAACAACAAAGGAAAAAAAAGCTCGTTTCCAAGAATGAACAAAGGACACACTTCAAGGGTATGAATAACAACTTTAGTATTACCTTTGAAAATGATGAACAAAAATCTCGTTTTAACTCTTTGATAAATCGCCTTATTTCTTGCACTAAATATGTGGACTATGACACTTTGAATACTTTAGGGTTTACGAATGATGTTGAATGGTTATTTGGTAGAGTCGGATGGAATGGTGTTATGAAAATGCATTACCTAATGTATCCTAGAATCATTTTAGAAATTTTAAGTTCCATCAATTTTTAATACAATAACTAGGGTTAGAAATAATTTCATTTCGGTTGTTTAACAATAACTATGTTTTGACACTTGATGACTTCAATGCATGTTTTGACTTGCCATGTGAGAAAAGATGACTAACCTCAATGAAATTCAAATGCTTAGATACATGGGATGCACTTGGGGGGTAAAGGAAGTCATTTTATATAGGCTATCTCTAACCCAATTTTTTGTTACATCTACTTAGCAATGAGACATACAATTTTTGGCCAAAGTAAAAATGAAGGCATTGTGCGTAATTGTGAATTATTGAGTTTATGGGCTATGATTGAAGAAATTAATGTCGAAACAGGGCTTCTCTTTGTAAATTACCTTGTTAGACTAGGAAAATATTCTTTCACTAGTCCGATCATTTTGGGAAGGTTGCTTACTCATATAGCGATTGTCTTAGGTTGTGTTTTAGATGGATTAGAAATGGTGGGAATTACCCCTGGGATAAATATTGACTTTTGTTTGGCTATACGAATGATAAAAAGGGATGAACAGGGATACAGTCTTATATTAAATAATAGATTCCCTTTAGCTTTGCCAAATAATGACTTGACCACCATATGAACCAAAGAAAATTGGTTTATGTTAAATGCCTATAAACAACCTTTAATTATAAAACCCTCCATTCATATGCCTTCATGTAGCCACCCTATTTCAAGGTTTACATTTTTTTGCATTTCAACCTATTTTAAATATCCTTCATCACGACATTACTATCCATAAAAATCTATTAGAGCAACATCAATTGATGTCAGATGTGTTGGTGCAGGGAGCACCATAATCAAACCTATATTTTGATGTTATCAAAGGTTCAAAGTTAAGTCTTATTGTTATCTAATGAACTAATCCAGTATGCAGGATCTCAACTCTGAAAGCCCTAGTAGGTCTGGAGGACCCGATA
>JBBUKS010000054.1:6003028-6017305 GCA_038050645.1 Hedychium gardnerianum | reverse complement strand
GCTCAATGGCGTAAAAGGATCCATATAGCCGACCCCACATAGTGGGATAAGGCTCGGTTGTTGTTGTTGTTGTTGTAGCGTCTTTACTCACGACTCACCACCTACAATGTCTCTGGTGCATCACTCTCAGATGTCCCATTGTAGCTCCTATACAAGAGGCGATGGAATATATTTCTTACAAATCCAACCTTTGGATGATTACAGTATACTCTCCTTCAAATAAAAGATGAAATAAAAAGCTTATATGAAAAGGAGATTACTTAGGACTTGTGTAGCCTTTAAACTTGATTTAAGCGCTTGGAAACTTATGAGCACTTTAGCACTTGTTCACATGGGAAAGGATAATATTTTCGTATTAAGTTGTTGGCTCAAAATCCCTCAAGTACTTATATAATAAATTCTTCGACAGGCATTTTGTCGCCCTATAGTTGATTGAATGCCTCGACTAATCGCTAGTGTTGACTAGATTTCCCTTCCAGTTGATTGTTTAAGCCTTTGTCTACTGGAAGCCATATCTTTTTATCTGATTCTCTCTCATAGAAACATTATTCACCAAACCCTTGCAGTTAGCAGACTCCTAAGTCAATTGGCATGCTTTGGTTGACTCAATTCACCTTCAATTGACTGAATCCAGTTGGTGATTCCTCACACACTCAACTTATCATCCTGTAAGTCTACGCAAAGTTCAGAGACCAAGTTGAGTCGCAAACTACCTTTTAGGACCAATAATTCTCCACATGAATGCCTCATACCAAGCCACTAGATAGCTTACCTATCTAGCTTAATATATTATTTCTTATGATGCCCAAAGGCAAAAACCTAAGCTTACAAATCACTCTTGCAATCTTTTACAACTTACATGTCTCCAAGTCTTTAACTTAGTCAATCCTCCTCACCTAAAGGCCTCAAGCCTCTATTTTATCAGATGCACTAAGCTCTTTGAGATTGCTCTATGCCTATGAGCCCACCTTGTTTCAACCTCTAAGCCATCAAACCTATTATCTCTAAGATTGTATTCACAACAACTCTATGCTTGCGCTAGAGTGTCCTTTAAGCTCCTCCAAAACTCTTAACACTCATTTCAAGCCTCTCAGCCATCACGTACAAACCAATATGACCGCATCAAGTCATCGATCTCCGTGAGCTCCATGTACACTATTCCATGGTTTGAGGGAAACAGTCAAAATGTATCGTTTTAATAAATTATCGAAATTTGATACCACTCGACATAGACAATGTCTCCTTCGCCCTTCAACCTCCCAACCGACACTATGTATTGAAGTTTGGCACGATACCTAAATAGTATCGTTCCAATTAAAGACTAAAACTTCAGCAGGACTCGAGATTTTGAACCTTGCACTATTCTAAATTCCTGCACACGTGATGCACATATTAGTAACATAGCTCAAACTTAATTTAAATCCTTTGCCAAAGTCAAAGCCGACCACTTGCGAGCATCGTTTGCCCAACAAATACTTATTGGGTGTTGTCATAATCATCTTCTAACTTGATTTAGAAGATTACATGTAGATGGAAAGATGGTTTGAAATAATTTTCATGGTTAAACCCAACTTTTCTTAATCTGCTAAATTTAAAGGATTTTATTATTGGTGCAAACTCAAGTTGAATGACTGGACTTTATATATCGAAGAATCTTTTAGTTAGCATGTTTTTCCTAATTATGCATGAGGGTTAAGTTTGAGTTGTTTTTGTTGCACATTCCTGATTTGTATTGTAAGCTCAAGTAACTCTACTGTTTTGCTTTCTATTACCATAAAAAGTTACAACAATGATCCTTTAGTTCATTTGTGGCATCTTCTATATACTAATGTTACTTATTTATCCTTCTAGATGAAAATTATAAATTTCAAAATGATGATGAAAAAACAGCAGAGGTGATTGGCAGTCAGAGACTGGGACCTGCTGGCCTTGCACTGCATTATGCAAATATCATCACCCAGATAGACACCCTTGTGAGTAAATGAGATGCATGTGAATAAAGTAATGTTAGGGTGTTCTTTCCTTGCACACGTACATGCTTATATTCTTTATCCATCAAAATACATCTCCACATAGTACTTCTCAGAAAAGTTTATTATTTTTCTATGTAAAATCAATAAATTGTCTCTAATCTTTATGCATTTTGTTTTGAGATTTGAATATTGCCAGCACGATGCATGTTGCCAACACAATGCATGCTGTCCATTATTTCATCGACCAACTCTAGTTGCATCTGGCATTTAAGGTGGTTTACTTGGATGAAAAAATAGGATAGGGAGGGAGGGAGAGGAGGAAGGAAAGTGACACAAAAATATACAAGCAATGAAACTCCATGCGTGATTTTGTAAACTTTTTCTCTCTCTCAATTTTCCATTGAATTAAATCCAGCGTTAGTGATACGCTACCACGCTAAGCAAATAGCCTATAATGCAGTCTAAGTACATTTCATTTCAGAAAAGATTTCTTGAAGATTCTGCCAAGGACAGATTCCCAGATACTATTAAGCAAGTAAACTAATTGGTCTAACAATTTCAAGAAAAATGCGAGTCGAACATGATTTTTTAATATAACAGAAACCTGGTTTGAGCAATGGAACTTGATATCTAAGATATAAGTTACTCTGGCCATGCTCTATACTGTCTTGTCATGCTTCAGGCTTCAGAGTGAAAAGTTACCAGACTCCAAATTAATTTTACTGGTAGATTGGTATGTTTGTGAACATATATTTCCTTGCTTACCTGATTGTACTATCAAGTTCCCAGTACAAAAAAATGCATTTTGAGGTTTTGAACTGTCGCTTTTCCATTTATTTTTTGACTCAGGCAACTATGTTCTACAGATTCATCCCTTACCTGAGTCCAAAAGTAATACAACAACAACCAAGCCTTATCCCACTAGGTGGGGTCGGCAAGAGTCCAAAAGTAACGGAAAAGCAAAAAAGTTCAAACCTCAATGTGCATTTTATGCACTGGGAACTTTGTTCTAGATATATGTACTTCCCTTATGGATTCTCAAGTAGTTAGCAATATTGTAAGATCATGGTAAGATGGAGCATGCTTTTCTATAAAACTTCCCAAATATAAAATTTCTTAGACCTTTATTTTGTTGTTCTGTGTAAACTTATTTTGGTATATGAATGTATCTCACTTGGAGTTTAATGAAAAACACTCTTTGTCGCACTCGTGGGGAGTCAAGATGGTGGGTGAAGAAAGGAACAAAGTTTGCACACGAAAAATATAATGCTGATGTTCATTTTGTGTACCTTTCTTACCCCTTCCATCCATCCAATTAAACAAGTCATAAGCATTCCTGTTTCGTGAAGAAACCTTCAATAAATGCTGATGCATGCGAATGCAACATATTCTGATCTGTTTGGGTGACCATTGTATCTGCTAATTGTTAGTCGTAAATAGGCTTCTCGTTCAAGTTCTGTGCCTCCAAATATGAGGGGTTCGTTATACCAAGGACTGCCCCTGACAGTTAAAAATGCATTTCGTTCTAGATTGCTGTCTTTACAAATCAAGAAAGAGGTATGTCATCACTAAAATCTGCAATTCTTCACAGCTAAAGATTTTCCTAGCTTTATCAGACACTTTTAAATCACTACATGCTATTAATTTTCTGAAAATTTTGCAGCTTACTATTCCTCAAATCAAAGAAGAGATGGAAAAAACACTACGTTGGCTTGTTCCGATGGCCAATAACACGACCAAGTAATTTATCTTCCTCTGCAGTACTTATCTTAATCTGCATCTCTGAACATGCAAACAAAATTGTGCTTATGTTTGTGACTGATGCAACTTGTTCAGGGCTCACCATGGTTTCGGTTGGGTTGGAGAGTGGGCAAATATTGGGTAAGAAAACTGTATTTGAATTGATCTCAGGACCTCCTATCATTCTAAAAACTTAGTTTCATATCTACACTCAGGTCTGAGATAAACCAAAAGGCAGGTGGTCAGTCAGACTTGCTCCGGATCAAGACACTCCATCATGCGGACAAAGAGAAGACTGAAGGATACATACTCGACTTAGTGGTATGGCTCCAACATCTTGTCTGCCACTCAAAGTCTGGCATTGGAGGTACCAGGTCACCCATCAAATCTCCAGTTTGTTCTCCCACTCAAAGGGGTTTAACTGTAGTATCACCTTCCTTGAAACTGAGCATCCCGTCTTCCACACTTTCACAAGAAGACCAAGAAATGCTCCATTATGTAAACTTAAGAAAAATGACTCCAGGGATTAGTAAGAGTCAGGAGTTCGACACAGCAAAGAAGAAAGCAGGCAAGAACAACAGGTTGAGCAAGAGCAACAGCCATTCACCAACCAGCTCTTACAAGAAAGATTTTTTCATTCTGAGAAGACCCTCAACGCTCCCTGTCATTGACTTTGCTATTGACTGGACAAAAGCACTTGATGTGATTGATCAAGTGGACAATATTAGAAAACCATAAAGAACCATGAGTATGACCTCTTCCAAGGATTCACAAGGATGTCATGGCCCTCTACGCTACTAAGCATCTTGATCACCAATTGCCAATAGACAGTTACCATATGCAATGGGATTGCATCCACGGTAGTGTTTGTGCACAGAGAAAGAAATGCAAGGGCCACCTTGATTTGCATTATCAAGAGTAAATTACTTTTATTATTGCAGTCCAGATTCAATGACTGAATCCAAAATATTTCTGAATGTGATCTCTAAGGTAATCAAGATTGCTTCCGTGGGGAATTGTATAAACATCTACATCATTATATTCCAGATGATGATAGTTTGCCTTCTTTTGAATCTGGTGTTACGAAGCTTGTGTTTGTTAAGGTTAGCTTGAACCTACTAGCCTATAGGCTTTGCTTTCAGAAATCAAACTGGAGCAGTTGTGATGCAGCCAAAGGGCCCATGCACAGCAGTTGCGAACTAACCATTGTTGAAAGACCAATCTCCAGCACCTATGGGATTGGTTGGAACTGTCCCTAACCTTGAGGGTGTAACTTTTGCTCTGATACTGTCATCATATTTGTAGCTTTTGGTTGGAGTTTATAAGGAATTTCACTCAACCATCCATTTGGCAGCTTAGCCCATACATCAAGCAGATTATCGTGGCAATTACCTTCTTCACACATTTTTGCTTGTTCCTCTTGTTCTATTAGTTTCACATCCAATTCTAGATCTGCTTATTCTGGTATAGTTGGCACCATGGAAGAACCAACTGATACAGGTTTCTTCATGCAGACCAGCTACCGTACATATACCTTTCCAACCCCTTTGTGCCATTGTGCAATCCTTGAAAAGGTGGTCCTGGGTAGATATCCCAGCAATGAGGTACATCACCATCACCATCTATGTCTTGCCCTGATGTGAGTAAGCTAAGCCACACAATGATATTTTACTTTATCGTTCATCCAACCTCGTCATGCTTGTTCTTCTGAACATATTCTATTTTGGTATCAGATGACTGCTAATACACTAGTCGATTGTCTCAGTCGATTACAATTTTTTTTGTTTTTTTTTCATTTACGCTCGAGTCAATTGACTAGTCGATTCCTCCATTAGTCAATCGATTGATATTAGCATTAGTCGACCTATCAAATTTTATATATCCAAATTACAATTTTGTGATTTTAGATTCATTAGTCAACCTCTCCTTCATCAGTTGATTCATATTTTGATTCCAACCACACCAAGGTTGATGTCGAGAGATCTTGTCTTTAGGATTTTCTCGTTTGCCTAGTACTACTCTACCTTGTCTTATGAGTATCTCGTCCTTATTTAGTATCCAATCGTCTTTAACTTATAAGAACTTTCCTTGCTTAGAGACTTCTCATTTTTGGAATTTCGTTCATTGCTTAGTATTTAGTCAGTGTTAGTGTATCAAGACTTTCACTTATCTATCCTCAAGTTGACTCGTTTAAGACTTTTACTGAGTTTACTCATTTGAAACTTAACCTTGTTTAACATTCGGTCCTTCTCATCAACTACTTAACATTCAATTCTCTTTAATCTGTTAAAAGTTTGTTAACACCAGTTGTACTTCTCTAATATGAAGCGTGTAGTTTACCAGACACATTTAGACTTTCTATTAATCTAAGTGTTGGTGAATTTTGATCCATTTAGACTTCTCCTTTATTAATTTTTCGTTAAACTTTCAATTATTATATGATACATTTAGATTTTTCATCAATCAAGTATTCAATCAACCTTGATCTACTTGAATTCCTCCCTTATTAATTTTTCGTTAGACTTTAAATTATTAAGTGTTCGATCAATTTATCCATTTGAACTTTTTTAAATATTCGATCAATTTTAATCTGTTTGACTGATCCAAACACATTGTTCAAACAATCAAACATATTATTTAAATATCAAAATTCTTTTTATCGCGGTCAATCTTGAGACTAATTATGTAAACATAAATCTCTCTCCAAATCAAAAGTAAAGGGTCATCTCAATAATAATACAACAATAATAGGGATGATAATTTTCTCCGAATCCGACGGAGGATTTGATATTCGATCCGAATGGAGGAGGGTATGAAAGATTTTTTAAGATTTTTTTAGATATGATTAAATAATTAGATAATCGGATATAAGTATTTGGATATGGAGATGGGTCTAATAGAATCCTATCCATATTCTATTCGATTAAATTATATATATGATGTTAATTTTAATATATTTTTATTGAATGATGATAATTGAATGAAATGAAGAAAATTATTAGTATAGAGGATATTCGTTATTCTAATAGATATGTGTATAATAATGAATATCTGATATCCGATGGGTATGAGGGTGAAAGTTGAAAACTCGATGGATATAGATATAGAGATGGAAGTTTAAAAATCCGATGAAGATGAAGACAAAAAATACGAAATCCAATTCATTGTCTTCCCTAAATAATAACTCACTAAGGAATCGAACGACAGCTTACGATGGGGGAGCTTTGAATTTTTTTCCTGCCCATTTACTTCTTTAATTTTTATGTGTTTGAAAAATGGTTTTAGTTAGGTTTGACCTATATTTCTGATGTGTATTAAGTGTTCAAAGGCAGAATAGTGCCATAGGAGCTTTCTGATGATGTGTGCTTTCTTTTGCTCTCAAGAAAGACCTTAGAATGCAACAATACTTGTCTGAAGAACATTGAAGAACACTAGCATCGAATCCTTCACAAAACATTTCATTTTGCTCGTCTAGATGACGTTCAACAGTCTATTGCTGAAACACCTCTAGTCGACTTCTCCACTTTGTTACGTTAGAATCTAGTCATTTTCTAGCTTTTTTCCTATGGCACATTCTAACTAGGCATCAATCAACTACTCTTTACTAGTCGATTACTCTTCATTCAGAACCAAATAGAACTATTATGTTCATTCTAACTTTGGCCTAACCGCCTATGTCAACTACTAGGTCATCAATAATCGACTGATTATTCGAATTCATCAAACCACAACTGCTAGGCCTAAGTCGACTGCTTCAGTCAACTGTATTTCTCACCTCTGTCACTGCACCATAGTTCGGGGGCCAAATGAAAATGTTTATCAATTTCTCTATTGCATAAAAGGATGGTTGATCATAAGTCATATTGCTAAGATTCAGATGGATTTATGTTTGCATTGTTTTTTCTTAAATGATGCTATTGCTATCATTAATAGTCGAAAGAAGTCATATCTGTTGCATGGTTTATGGTACTGATGGTCGAGCACCATTTCCTTGTCATCATAGCTATAGTTCCTTTTTAAACCTCTCCATTAGTCAAGTCTCTAATCTTGGTAACTTCTGTTTCTCCAATTTTGTAAACATTTTTTCAGTCATTCTTATTGTCATCATAATTGATCCTTGTCATCAACTACAGAATGTCTTGAAATTCACAATAGATTATAAAAGCTTATTAGCTTTTAGAATTTAGCTTGAGCCTTGCTCGAGAAAGCAAACTCATTTCAAAGCAAACTCAATTTGTCTGAACTATATTCATCTTTAGTCAAGGAATCCCTCTTCTTAGACATTTATGATTAAATCTATTATAGTGAACTATTTTTATGTTCTAAATTTATTTCTTCTCAGACATTTATATGAATTAAATGTAGAAATATTGTTTACCAATCTCTTTCCTACCAAGGAATCCCTCTTCTTATTCCTTATCTATTTCTTTCAATTAATGGAGAACTATATAATCTAATATTGAAGTCATCAAAATAATGGATAGTATCAAAACTAATTAAACATTAACTATGACAACAACAATAACAATGAAATCAGCTCTTAACATTAACTGTAACATCTTTGAAAATAAAACAAACTTAGCTAACTTCTCCTTAATGCCTTGAATCAAACAAGTTCTTGAACTAAAGACTTGCCTTCGCAGTGAAAGAATGACTGTACAGCAAGTTACATCACAAGACTTACAAGCACTTGCTACAATGAAGATACAGAGATGAATAACACTTTTGACCTAAAGATCTTACTCTTAGAAGAAGAAGAAAAAAATGACCACAACTCACTCAGAAGCAAGAAACTAAAAGTCGTCGCTCTCGAGAAGCTGATATATCAAAAATGGAAGGGGCTATCTGAAATGTAAATGGAAACCAGTAACTAGAGACCATAAGCACCCCAAAGAAGACATCAATTGTATATTTTAGTTTGACATGGCTGGGCTAGAACTTTGCGGGTCCTCCATGCAGCGTATGAGCTGTAGAATGAGAGCAGTGATCCATGCCAATGAATTAAGTGAAATAATCCTGTCGAACCACTGCAACAAACTCCTCAGACAACGAATCATCTTCTTTCAGCCTTCCCAGATCACCATTTCCTTGAATGTGACAATATATTTTGGGAGAGAAAGGTGTGTATAGATCTGCAGATGCACGACAATAATTTGATAGCGAAATAACATCAAGATTCACAACCGATTGTGTAGAGGAAATGAGGCAAGATGCTAATGAACGGTACAAAATTCAGGATTGAAACTGAGAAAGGAGTCCCAAAGTAGTTGGATAAAGGATGTGATACTCTAAAAGTAGAATTGAACTGCTATTTATCCATGATATTGACAATCTTATAATACCATGAGTTTTAGTGTAGGAGAACCACAAGTCCACAACTTCATCAAGCGTACATGATTTTAAATAAGATTGATCTCCTTTCCTCTTTATTCAAAGTTGTCTCTAGATTACAATTGATCTACAACAAATGAATTACTCTTATGATTGTGGAAAGTGAATATAATATAAGTAGATGAGTGTACAAGGAAGATTTAATAGAATGAAGTTGCATTAAATCAACATTGATAGTATATAAGGGATGATATGAATATCAATCAATAAGGGATGAAAAACACCATTGATAGTATATAAGTCCTAGCATTAGTCAGTCAGCTAACTGTAATACATTGATGTATACCATATTTGATATTTAAATTTTACCTGAAGAGGAAGGAGGTTCAGGCTCTCTTGTAGAATGCAACACAGTAGTTCCAGAAATTACTGTAATAAGCCCACAAATCTCTGATGCAATATTGCTTGCACTTTGCCCAGACCAATCCTGCACTTGTGTGAAAGAGTAAGCAATAGATATAAAATAAAGAATGAATACTAGTTTAAGGTAACCACAAAACTCATTTCCATATTTCAGTACCTTGAACATAATTGCACTTGCTAAAATAGTAAGAATTGTGAACATGGCATAATAGACTGGAGAAACAACTGCAGTATTGAAAGTATCTAATGCCTGGAGAGAACAAAATTATAGCAAATTAGTATGAGTAGACACTTGGTTGGTTCTGAAAGAAGATAAGAAGAGAAAATTGCAATTAGCTAATTTAAAGATAGATATTGAATTGAAGCCAGGAACCAAACTAACAAAAACATTCTCAGGAAAGAATATCAAAAGGCATTATCCAAAGTACAATCAGAAGATTACAAGCAATAAGGTCAAGAATAGTCTTTTAGATCTATTCCACTTATGCTGCCCATGTATTCCATCCTACCATGCATTTTTTTAAACTATACCTCGATTCACTACTTCCTTATAAACATGTCATTAAGGAAAAGAAAAAAAGAAGAAAGAAGACACATTTACAAAAATAAAGAGTGGAGAACAACATTATCTTTATTTTAATATCACAAATGATAATTTCAGGTGTATTTGCAATAAAGAAGGTACTTCATACATTAAGGGGAAAAGGTGTGTTCTAACTCTGACTATCTGGGGAAATTGATGACACAATATTTTACTGGTATATTCATATACATAATAAGGGAGTAGCATAAGAGAACTCTCAAATTGCATTCAAGTTCTAAT
Organism: Hedychium gardnerianum; assembly: GCA_038050645.1. NCBI lineage: Eukaryota > Viridiplantae > Streptophyta > Magnoliopsida > Zingiberales > Zingiberaceae > Hedychium > Hedychium gardnerianum. The sequence continues at coordinate 6,007,015 of JBBUKS010000054.1, read as the reverse complement.
TTTCACTCTGTGGCCTTACCTTGTTCAAGTAATTCAACTGAATTATGATGCAGGAGATGGCCACCATTGCAAATACCCATGTCTGGAAGTAAACAGCTTGATTGATGCCTTCCAATGTGAGTTTGATTGCAATTCCTACGGCCTTAATACTCATAACCTGCAATACTCCGTATGAGAGATGACGAGTGCAGAAGCATCAAGAGAAGTCCAAATCACCGAAAGAACAGGATCATTACCGTCAGCGAACCAATTACAGAGCATATGCCCAAGTACACCATTATGTTTGTCTGCCCAAACCGCGGAGAATAGTGCAGCATAAGCACCAGAGATACAGCAATAGCTGAAAGTGTGTACAGAAGAAAGGCTGGAAATGAAGAACAAGCAGTAAGAAATAAATAAATCCAGCAAGATCATGAATTGAGTAAAGGAAACGCATTAGACCAAAGAATCTAGAACGCAGTAGGATTAACTTTAAAACGAGCCACCAGACGATACCTGGCTGCGTCGCTAAACCCCAAATCTCTTCAACGGAAGTCGGTGTCTTCTCCTCTGGAGCATGGAGCACGATGACCGTTGAACCCACAACACAAAGCACGCACCCTAACACACCCATTTTCTGCAGCTTCTCCTTCAATATGAAATGAGCCAAAACCGCACTGTACGAACCACTCGGCAGTAGAAAAAAAAAAACATGTTTTGACCATTTAATAATGCTTGTGCCGCAAGAAGCTTTAATCAACACGACTTACCTCACAATAATACTCAAAGCACCCAGAGGCGTTACAAGAAGAGCCGGAGAAAAAATGTAAGCCACAAAGTTGGCAATTTCGCCAACAATCACTACAAAACTTCAACTTTTCCTTTAAGATCAAAGAAATAATCAAAATCGAGGAGCGGGAGGAGAAAGGACTTACTCGTAACCATCCCGATCCACCAAAGTGGTTCCATAAGATATCCGTAGCCACCCACAGCTTAAGAAATTCATAAAAGGAAAAAAAAAGGAGATTTTTTTACGTTCAACATGACAACGAGTAGGTCTAAGAGGGAGAAGCGCTACGTACCGGCTCGGGAGCCGGTAGCGCCGGCGCGCTTGAGGCCCTGTTTCTTGACGATGAAACTGGTGCCGATGAAGGCACTGGATGCGACGGCGAGGAGGAACCCCTTGAGGTTGTCGGCGAAGAGGTGGGAGGACCCCAGCGCAGGCGATTGACGGCAATTGGTCGGAAGTTGTTCCATGAGTCTTGAGGCGTCACAGCGCTCATTCACCAGCCGAAAGGGGCGAGAGAGAGAGAGATGAACACAAGGTTTTTTATTCGGCTGCGACAGTGCAAATGCAATGGGATTTGGGCTCCTCGGAGGAGACGGAGAGAAGGCTGAGAATACTAGTAGTTGGGAAATTAATAATTAATGCAGTTTTATTATAAAATATAAATAAGATTATATTATTGATAATAATAATAATAATAATAATAATAGGCAAAAATTAAAATGGGTCTTAGATTATCGGATAGTTAAATAAAAAACAAATAAAATAATGTCACAATATATTTTTCATTTTAAAAATATTTTTATTCTAAAGTTTAGAAAATTGTTAAAATAAATATGTTTAATTTAATTAAAGATATTATATATAGAGTATTTTATATAAAAAATCTTTATCTTAAAATCGCTCAACATGTTCAGAATTATTTTAAACTATTTTAGTAGTTATTTAATATTGCTACAGTTATTTAAACAACCAGCAACTACAGTGTATAGTTCAATAATTGTAACATGTAATAATTATTATAATAATTTTAAAATGATTTTGATCGGTTAAAAGTAATTTTATTAAGTTTAAATAATTTTTATAAAGTTGTAAAAAAAATTAAATATAAAAGTATTCTATCAATAATATTTTCAATAAAATTAAATAAAAATAAAAGAATATTTTATTATGTTGTAGGATGATATACGTTGTAGTTGCCACAATTGTAATGGCTAAAGTAGAAATAAAAGAGATTTTTTAAAAAATAATAATTATTATTAAAAGTGTCCTTTTAATTTTGGAGATCGTAATATTGAAATTCCAATAGTTTAAGCTAATTGGAATGCCTATGAGATTATAATGAGATGAATTTTTTTAGATAATGAGAATTCAAATCTCATTAGTTAATGAAAAATTTCGGTAGGATTAATCGTTCATTTTTAAAATTAATTAAATAATAAAAATTAAATATCTGAATTATAAAAAAAAATGAGTGCATTGCAATCCAAATTCAATACATTTAATAATTATCACGCACAGGCTGTTAATGTGTGATTAATTGATTGGGGAGATGTAGTAGTATGACGGGTACCTGCCAGTCCAACTCGAAGAAGGGATGGCAGCTGGCGTGGCTTGGGCATGACCATATTATTTAAACCTCAGTCAGTCAAAGTCTTAATTAGTTGGATTCAACTCTAAAGTTCAGAAATCAAGATAGAAAAGAGATCCATGTTTGTTAAATCAAATCGAGTTTCATTGTTATACAAACCAGCCTAACATGCACCACCTATGTTGGCAATTGGTGAGACCATGAAGATGGAGTGCAATAAAGATGAATGTTCCCGTTGAGATTCGGTGTCAAGACGGCGCGGATGCCTTTGTCAAATTCATAGAATCATCAAGTCGGTCACTTCTCCAAGCCGGTCTTAACCCTTGAAGAACTCAGACAACTTCCCATAGTTATAGATGATAGCAATCTGTCCCCGACTCCTGTGTCAATCATCCCTCCATTCGAGGTCATTCCTCGTCTTTCTCTTTAGTCATGCCCACTCCATCCAACTCGGATCCTCTTCTCCTCCTAATCGGCTCCGTAGAATCAACTCCCTCCGTTTCCACGAAACCTACTCTCCCTACTAACATCATGCCACCATCCTTCTCCTCAAACATCTCACTAAGCGAATTTTTTCCCTTGCTCTAGCCCCTTTGCCACATATACTATTTTTCTCATGCTACCTTCCTTAGAACTTATAATCCTTAATTCTGCGTCTCAAATTTGATATTATCTGATTAATTATTTTATTCTTAACTATGCATCCCTAAGTAGATGTGTCTTTGTGAGTATTTTTTGATTTATTTTAACGGCCAATGAAAATTTTTCATAGAATTAAATTAGACGAATATATTTATGAATTTCTTAACGGATATATTTATGAGCTCACAAATAAAATATTATTAAGCTCAAATTCAGTTTGATAATATTTTTGAGTTTGAAATTAAATTCAAATTCATTAACTTAATTAAATATATTTTTAATCAAAATTCGAATAACACACGAATGACTTAATTCGTTTATCACTTAATTAATTAATCAAGTCCTACCAACATTAATTCCCTTATACACTTTTATTATTGGCGTAGACACCCAACTATCAACAAATTTTTACTATTTGGCTGATCGACTTTCTATCCGTTACTTTTACTTTCTCTTTCTCTTTAACCTCTCTCATTTTACCATCATCGGCTGTAGGTTGCCAGCTCAATTTCAACCGCAATTAATGTATCATTATTGTTTTTTTTTACCGTCCATCAGAAATAAGGTTGGATATTTAAATTATTAAAAACTAATAATATTTACATTCACCTCCGAAACCACAATATAATGATTAAATTTTATCATAAATAATTAAAAAATCTAAAATTTAAATCTCAATTAAAATATATTATAAATAAATCTCCAATAAAAAATAAATCTAAAAATATGAATTACTTTTGTTACGATAAATATTCGCATTCATCTTAATAAAAATAGTAAATATATCTTTTTTCATATTTTATATGTGATTTATTTTAATTTTTTAATTTATTCCTATATTAGGTAGGACCTTCATAATTAATTCATATCATTATAGACACGTCACATTTTATCATGAGTCGCGAATAGACTGAGGTCTAGGGGTCAAATCCTGACTAGTAGCCAGGTTCCTGCCCCCCTTATGCACTAGTCACTGTTCGGGCTGGCT
>JBBUKS010000054.1:5985822-6002928 GCA_038050645.1 Hedychium gardnerianum | reverse complement strand
GGATCTAGAAGAGTCAAGCATCGAAACCTCAAAGCGATGTGGGATGACTCGTCCTCAGAAGAATCCGAAGCTGAAGAATATGCTCGACTAGCACTAATGGCCAGTCACCAAGAGGAGAGCATCGATGAAGGGGGAGGTACTTTTGAAGAAAGCAACAACGAAGGGGGAGCATCTAACTATGAATCTGACATGGTAAGTGAGGTACGTAAGCTTCCTCCTAAACAATTATATAACGAAATTAAGCTGTTGTCTAGATTATTGTGCAAATTAAGGACCAAATATGTGGCATTGAAAAAGGATAATGTTTAATTAAGAATTAATTTAGAAAATGCATGTCCACTACCTGATTTTGATAAACTTAAAAATAAAAATTCAAAAATTAAAAGAAGAAATAAAAAGATTGAAAAAGAACCATGTATGCTTAAATTCAAATATTCTTCATATTCAAAATTTTAAATATTCTGGAGGACTAAGTTGGTATGTAAGAAACCATAGGGGCCAAATTAAAAAAATATCACATTTTGATATTCGTAGAAAATATTTGATAAATCCAGTAGATAGAAATTTATTTTGGGTTTCAAAATATGTTCTGACCTATTAATTTGTTTTTATATGCATGCTAGAAAATAAAAATGCTTGATTTATTAACATTTTTGTAAAACTGTCTTTGTCATCTTTCTGTTCGAGAAATTTTTCAAGTTTTTCTCTTATTATTTTTCCCCTATTTTTTTGATGTGATCAAAGGGGAGAATAGGTAGTTAATTGTAATTTCTTTTTATACTTGATTGCAAAATTTTGTTAGACTGTTATAACTTTAAGTTGTGTTTACCCTAACTTGAACTCCGATTGATGCACATAAAAAGGGGGGAGATTGTAAGGACCCTGAGGTAGTTTTGATGCAATCAACCGAGTTAGGTTAGGTCCCGTGTGATTATAATCCTTGTGTCCAAGTGTGCAAGAACTTAGGAACACAAGAAGTCGAGCAGAAGACGCAGCGGACGAGAAGGATGGCACGGGAAGTGAGTCGACGGGCTCGGTGCATTCGAGGGACGAGAAGTTGTGGAAGAGTAAACCGGTGGAGCGAGAAGGACACGGTTCGAGGGACGCGAGGTAAGAAGGACGTGGTCCGAGGGACGAGAAGCCGGGCAGGAAGTCTGCTCGAGGAGAAGACCTGAGGCACCTCGGAAGAAAAGGCGCGTGAGGTGCCTCGGTGCGATGGAGGCGCCTCAAGCACCAACTGATGGAGGCGCCCCCAAAGCTTGGAGGCGCCTCACCCGCTATTTGGATGAAGGTGCCTCAGAGCAATGGAGGCACCCCCGATCATCGCCTGTCGCAGCGGATTAGATCTGAAACTGAGTCAGCTCAACGGAGGCGCCCCAAACTCTTGGAGGTTCCCCCATCATTGACAGATCACCAATGGATCAGTTTTGATCCATTAGAGGTGCCCCCAATAAATGGAGGCACCCCCATGACTGTCACGTTAGCAAAACGGTCACCTAGACCGGTTTGCTATAAATAGAGGTTGTGACCTCCTGTTTTAAAAATCACACGTAGTTCTAAACTTCCAAACCTCTGTAAAGTCAGGTCTACGCTGTCAAAGTCTGTAAGAGGCTACTCCGCCTTCAACGAAGGAGATTCTTAGTGTGCTTTATTATCTTGGATTAACAACCAACTAGGTTGTAACCAAGTAAATCTGTGAGCCTCTTCTTTTCTGTTTATGTTTTTTTTTTTAACTAACGTGTGTATCCTTGCTTAAGTAAGAAGCAAGAGAAGTCTTTTTCATTTGCAGGGTTGTTAAACCTCCTCTAGAATGTCCAACTCATTCCTAACAGTATCCTCCCTAGCTCAATCTCAGATCTCAGTATCCTCCCTGACTCAGTCTTAGGTCTTAATATCCTCCTTGGTTCAGTCACAGGTCTCAGTATCATCTCTGGCTCAGTCCCAAATCTCATTATCATCTCTGGCTTAGCTCCAGACCTCAGTATCATCCCTAGCTCAGTCTTAGGTCTTAGTTTCCTCCCTGGCTCAATATCATCTCTAGCTCAGCTCTAGACCCCAAGTATTATCCATGGCTTAGTCCCAGGTCTCATTATCCTCCCTAGCTCAGTCCCAGGTCTCAGTATCCTCGCGAGCTCAGTCCCAGATCTTAGTATACTCCCTGGCTCAGTATCAGGTTTCAATATCATTCCTAGCTTAGTCCTAGGTCTCAATATCCTCTCTGGTTCAGTCTCAGGTCTCAGTATCCTCCCTGACTTAGTCACAGGTCTCAATATCCTCCTTAGCTTAGTCTCATGTCTCAGTATCATCTTTGGATCAACTCCAGACCTCAGTATCCTCCCTGACTCAGTCTCAGGTCTCAATATCCTCCTTAGCTCAGTCTCAGGTCTCAGTATCCTCCCTAGCTCAGTCTCAGGTCTCAGTATCATCCCTAGCACAGTCCCAAGTCTTAATATCCTCCTTGGCTCAGTCCCAAGTCTCAGCATTTACCCTGGCTTAGCCCCAGGTCCCAGCACCATTTCTCGATCTCAGCCTCACTCACTGATAAAATCTACTCTCAAGGACACTTCACATCAACACTACTTCTTCATCTATCCTTGGACGAAACCCCCTTCCTTTGAGGACCATATAAGGTTGTTTCTCCCAAAGAAAGCGGACAATGACGACGAATATTCTATGACACGCAGCACCAGATGAATGTAGAGACGGGTACTAGGTTGTCAGATATGGTCTTCTAGATGCCCTCCTACTAACACATGGCGCTAGATGAATCAAGAGGTAACTAACGACTATCGAATTTGGTCCCCTCACCAGTTTCTACAATAATGATGTTGCAGCTGACATGGAAATGCTCTCTTAACAACTATATAAACACTTACGAAGGTAATGACAAAGGTTCCAAATTCTCTTTAACCCCACCAAGTTCTACTCCTCTTCTCCATCTTCTTCCTTCAGCATAACACCTCAACCGAACCTTAACTTGAGCATCGGAGTGGCATGCCGGGATCCATCCCCGACACTATTTAACTCTCTCTTTGAGTGTATCTCAAGTTCTTTTCTCCACTTCACCGACGACCTCCAGAGAGCGCGCATGTCATCTCGTTCATTGACTGGTGGCTTGACCATCCACAGTAGTTGGCCGGAACAAATATGAAAGTTGATTTTTTGTTAATAACTTGTCTTACATTTTAAATCACAAGATAAAATGAGTAATTGATAGGCAAACAAGAACTCTAATTCTTCTTCATAAATGGTTGATTGCATCCTATTAGTCTAAAAAACTAATGAACTTTCTTTGTATCTAGCACTTTACTCGAGCTCCAACCGCATAGTAGAATTCCTACTGGTTAGTGAAGAGCTTTTTGTAAGTGAAAAGGAGGCAAGATACTGAAAATGTATGTTGGATCTCTATCCATAATATGTTGGAGGTACAGAGAATACTTATATGTCAAGATTCTTGAGCTGATTATCTCAAGTTGTCGACCTTGATGAGTAGGTCAATCACCAACTTCATCCAAGCTCTTTTTGGACTTTGTTGTAGATGCTCGAGTCTGAGTGGGAATCCACCGAGCTGGGAAAGTCGATGTCGAGTTGGCTAAGTTGTCAAGAGCTCTGAGTGTCGAGTCAATGAAGCTGATGTCGAAGGCTCAGGACAAACACCAAGTGCTTCGAAACAAAATCATAGCTTTATTTCCACCGACTAATTGAGTCGAAGTGGGATTTGTGAGTTGCATTGCCCAAGGAACAAAGACGTCGAGTCTTGCAGCAAGGTAGAATCCTTAACACAAATTTATCCCCTCCAACAGTGTTAAGAGGTCATGTTAGACGTCTATTTCCCAAAATAAAATGATGAAATCACGAACACAACCTACCACAGGTTGTCGTGGTGAACTATGTACTTGAATACTATCACGGGTTTTTGTCGAACGAAGAATTACACGATAGAAAGAAAGAAAAAGAACTGAAGGGAGCAAAGTGGAAGAATCACTCTTTTCTTTTGTTTTTTCCTTTCTTTTCTTGGTTTTTGCTCACTTCTACTTCTTTTTGCTTGTTCTGGACAAGCTTCATTACTTTCCTTCTGTTCAAAATGCCTCCTTATAGAGGATTGTTTTATTCATGCAAAGGTATGTGGCCAGAGAGCATACACATGAGCATGTGGCATGCTCATGCAAAGGCAAGTGGATGAGCATGCAAAGATATGTGTCAAGCAACGTAAATAGTTGAGGGTAAATTCGACCCTACCCATAAGTGCAGTGCCCTAACTTCACTCATTGATTGTCATGTGTACACCAAGTATTAATTCATATGATTTTTTTTTAAAAAAAAGTTGGTATTTGGTACACACATGATGACCAATGAGTGGAGTTAGGGCACTACTCTTACGGGCAGGATCAAATTTACCATAATTGAGCATGCACATATAATGTGGCACTCTCTAGCTGAGTCATGTGGGTGAGCATGCAAAAAAGAGATTTGTGACAAATTTCTGATTAATTCACGTGGGCATACTGTATCCCGACTGCGATCCACTACATGCAATAATGTTCACACAAGAATCATTCGAGTTTGTGTAATCCGTGCCCTAGATTTACACCTCCTCCTGCACTATATACCAGCCTTATGCTCTGTTTGGGAGGATGTGAGGGAAGAGTAAATAAAGGGAAGGAGAACTTTGAACCTTGTTTGGAAAGGAGTGAGCTAAAGGAGAGGAAAGGTAGGGATGGGTAAACTTTAACCTTTTTTATCCGTGAAAAGAATGATTTTCTTACACCCCAAAATATAGGATGGAGAAGAGAACCCAATTTTTTTTCTCAATCTTATCTCTATTTTAAAATATTAATTCCTAAATTATCTTTGTTCCAATTTAAGAAGCAAGGGTATTTTTGTAACTTTATATATTTAATATTCATTCCCCTCTCTTTCCTTCCAAACGGGATAACACATGTTGCGTTAATGAGTCTTCCCTCTCTCCCAAGTAAGGTAAACATAAATACATTACTTCTACTCTCTTTCCCTTCCATTAATGAACCTTCCCCTCACCCAATTGCCGAGTTGGAGTGGGAATCCGCCGAGTCAGGAAAGTCGATGCCGAGTTAGCTAAGTTGCTGAGAGCTTCAAGTGTCGAGTCGATGAAGTCGATGATGAAGGCTCAGGATGGACGCCAAGTGCTTTGAAACAAAATCAGAGCCTGATTTCCATCGCTTGATTAAGTCGAAGTGGGATTCATGAGTTGCATCGCCCGAGGAACAAAGACACTAAGTTCTATAGCGAGACAATCTCCTTAAAACAAATTCTTCTCCTCTATAGTGCTAAGAGCTCATGTTGGATGTTTGTTTCCCATGATTAAACGGCGAAATCATGAACACAACCTTGCATAGGTTGTCGTGGAAAATTGAACATGTACATGAACACTATCACCGGTTTCTATCGAACAAAAAATTGCACGACAGAAAGAAAAAAGAAAAAACGAGGAAAGCAAAGTGGAAGAATCACTCTTCTCTTTTGTTTTTTTTCCTTGCTTTCTTGCTCACTTCTACTTGTGTTTGCTTGTTCCGGACAATTTCATTATTTTCCTTCTGCTCAACACGCCTCCTTATAGAGGAGTGTTTTATTCATGCAAAAACATATGACCTTATGCATGCAAGACAAGTGGCAAGTGAGCATACACATGAGCATGCATGCTCATGCTAAGGCAAGTGGATGAGCGTGTAAAGACATGTGTCAAACAATGTAAATAGTTGAACATGCACATGTTATGTGGGATGCTTCTACTGAGCCACGCAATTGAGCATGCAAAAGAGACTCAGCAAATTCTGGCTGATTCACATGGCTACACTGTGCCTCTAGTAGTGTTCACACAAGAATCATTCGGGTGAGTATAATTCGAGCTCTGGATTCACACCCCTTCTGTAATATATATCAGCTTTAATGTCATTCAACTTTTATTGTAGGACTAATGTTTCATTCTTATTTTTCTAACAATGTATTCTTTAGGTAAAGTGTTTCTCTATACATAGCGGACTTTGTATATTAAAGATACAATGGATTACCTAATACTTGTGGCAATTAAGAAAAATAAAACAAGAAGCTAATAACTATCTAGTAACCATTTATTATTATACGTTTTGCTATCATCCCCCTCAAATTCAAGGGTCTATGAAGAATAGTGATGTCAAACGGGCCAACCCATAGCAGGCCGACCCATAAAAAATCCGCCATATGGTAGGGTGGGCTGGCCCGCCATCCTGGCAGGTTGGAAAATTCCCAACCCAACCCAAGGTGGGTTGCAGGTTAGCCCACAAGCCCCCAAAAAAACTAAAAAACTAAAAAATATATATATAAAATATTGAAAAAAATAAATTTGGATGGTGGATTTAAGCGGGTCAAACCAATGAGCTCATTAGGTTTTTCATAGAAGAAATTTATCTTTTTATCAACCCGTGGGTCAACCCAAGTCCACCACAAGCTGACCCGCATGGGTCATGGGCCCATGCGGGGCGGTCCCGCCTAAATTCATCTTAAAATGGGTTGATAAAATCGTAATCCAACCCATTTAAATTATTTGGTGGGGTGAGCCAACCTGACATGTTCAATCCAAATTGACGACTCTGATTAAGAATATTGAGTTTGGAACGTAAAGAGAGAAATCTTGAAGCTGGCAGGGCTTTAGTCAATGTATTTGCAAGCTGATCAGATGAGCGAGTGTAATGAGCAAGTAAAGTTTGAGTTGCAACATGTTCTCTAACAAAATAGTAATCAATTTCAACATGCTTGGTTATGACATGCATGATCGAATTAGCAGAAAGATATATAGTGCTTAGATTATCGCAAAGACTGCGTGATACAGAATCCAAAGGAAGTTGCGAAGCAAAGATTCTAACTAGAGCCGTCAACTTGGGTTGGGCCGGTCGGGTTGGCCAGTCCCGCCAAACAATTTAAGCGGGTTAGATTAGAATTTTATCAATCCAAGCCCATCGCGGGCCGACCAGCCTAGGCCCGCGACTCGCGCGGGTTGGCCCGCGGATTGAGAAACACACGTAAGTCAAATTTTATGTCAATTTATTATCTTGTTTTGTTACAATTTTGAAATAAAAGCAGTACTTTTCATACTTGTTTGTATTCATTTATATTTAAAATACTTATTTTTAGATACATTTGATTGATGAAATCTTTTCGAAGTAAAACGTTGAAGATATGAAACTTTTTTTTTTAAATTTTTGATGGGCCTGCGGGTTGACCCGCCTAACCCGCAGCCCGCCTTGATTGGGTTGGGTTGGGGATTTTCCAACCCACCAAAATGATGGGTCGGCCCGTCCCGCCCCGCCAAATGACTAGCCTGCCATGGGCTGACCCGCCCCGCCACGGGTTGGCCCGTTTGACAGCTCTACCTAGGGATGATCCTTAATTAAAACACAATGCAAAAACTTTAGAACTAAAATTAAGTAATTGTGTACAAATATAACAATGAATATTCAGAACAAAAATACAACTAGAAAAATAAGTAAAACAATTAACCCACCATCTATAATCTAACATTATTGGAATTCAATACAAAACCAAGTATTTTGCAAGAGATAATATGCTTTTGTTGTACTTTATGTTTTTTTTAAAAAAGTTTTTGTTCAACGGGAGTACCATTCTTAATGAAGATGATATTTAAATAGTTGATAGATGTATAATACTCTAGTCCTTTTATGTTGCTATTTCTTCAAATTATTTGATTTATTTTTCTAGTAACTAAATAATTGTTTGAATTGTCCTGCATTTTTCAAAATCTAATCTTTGCAGTGTTGCAATACATTCAAACTTATTCTTTGCAATGTTGATTTTTGAAATGCCTTTTGCAGGAAGCATTGAAGTTGGTTCAACCTTCTTCCATGAGAGAAGGATTTTCCTCAATACCCAACATTAGATGGGACGATGTTGGTGGCCTTACTTCACTAAAAAACAAATTTGAGGATTTTATAATTAAACGTATAAAACACCCTGAGGTTTATGAGGTAAATTTTTTTTTCCCTCCGCTCTTGTAGTAGTTTTTGTCTTGCATATTTATAGAAGAAAATAATTCTTTTCTTCAAATTTTCTTATTATTTTATGTTTTCTCTATTCATGATTCTCTCGTATACTTTTAGGAATTTGGAGTTAATTTGGAGGATGGAATTTTATTGTATGGGCCTCCAGGTTGTGGTAAAACATTAGTTGCCAAGGCTGTAGCAAATGCAGCAGGAGCCAATTTTATTCACATACAGGTTCCCTCAGTCATACTTTTGAGTAAATGCCCCTTGATTTAGATGTTTTTCTATGAGAGTTTGGTTCCTTTTATTCCTTGATGCCAGGGTCCTCAATTGCTGAACAAATATGTTGGTGAAAGTGAGCTGGCAATAAGAACTTTATTTCGTCGTGCTCGGATGTGTTCTCCCTGTATAGTTTTTTTTGATGAGGTAAATTAGAATAAATTGTTTATTTATAAAAATAGAAATTTCTCACAATGATGTGGTCTGGATTTTGTGGTATTTTGTTCAATTGATTGCTTTTTATCAAATTTTTACTGAATTATTTCTATAAAACTTGTGTGGGACCCCCTTAAAAAGTCTTGACCATGTTTTTCTTGACTTTCTGGTCTACCAAGAACATTTTTAATTACTAGTCCTAGTAATAAAAGCCAGGTTATTGCCATCCAACCAGAGTTGTTCGAAATGGATTTTAGTCCTTTACTCTTCATTTATTAGGTAACATAATTTACTTAATTTGCAAAACATTATTTTGGTGTAGTATTTTACTTGATGTTGTAGTTTTCATAAAATTTTGATGCAATAAGAAAACTTCTCTTGAATCCAATCATTATCTTATTCCTAATGGAGAAAACACTTTTATTCCATCTAAACAAAACAACCTTTTCACTAGCTCTCAATTGCTAGCCATTTTGTCTTGCCATTTGAATCCTAAGTTCAAACAAATCATCCAGCAGCTGGCCCTTGACCATTATTCAAGTGTTCAAATCTTTGTGCTCAGTAAGTCAGTCTCCATCAGCTAATTTCCAGCCAGATTTTTTACTTGCTATCACACTATTTCTAGAATTTTGATGAATAAGTTCACCAGTATATGATGTATTTACACTAAAGCTGTCTTGTTCCAATAGGTGGATGCTTTGGCATGTAAGCGTGGGGGAGAGGGTGCATGGGTTGTCGAACGACAATTAATCCAGGTTTGAGTACTACATCCCTTTTAGTAGTTAGTAGTTAAAATATTCAACTAGTTAATACTTTTTATTTTCTTCTCTCTCTCAACCACCCGCCAATCATGCAGCTACTTGTTGAGCTAGATGGTGCTGAAGAACGAAAAGGTGTATTTGTCATCGCAGCAACAAACAGGTTTGCTTGTTCTGTCCTCTCTGCATTTATAAATTTTTCATGGAGATCTATGTAGTAAGATGAAGTTTTTTCAGACCTGATGTTGTGGATCCTGCTCTACTAAGACCAGGAAGGTTGGGCAATGTCATATATGTTCCACTGCCCAATTCTGACGAACGACTACTAATACTGAAGGCACTTGCTCGAAAGAAGCCTATTTTAGAAGATGTAGATTTGGTTGCTCTTGCAGAGCAATGTTTAAATTTCAATGGTGCTGATCTAGCTTCTTTGGTATTTTTCCTCTCTTTCCCACTCGGTTTAGGTTTTTTGCTTGTTATGATGCTGCCATTGTTTGCTCGATGCACTTGCAATTTTGAAGGAAAAGCTGATTACTTCTTAACAAAGCTATATATTACTAAGTTATCCTATTAAGTTTTTGTGCCAAGTCTCGTTCTGTGCTTAATCACTGCATTTTTCAGGGGAATGTGCAGGCTGGTTTATTTCGATGATTAGGACCGTTGGTACATGCACCAATGCACAAATTTTAATCCTCACATAATTTTAATCTCTTTTCCTTGCATCTGATTTATTGATAAATTTGTTTGTGTTAATACTGAATGGTGCTACTCATCAGTGTTAAATAAGTAAATTAACTAAGTTATTATCTTTAACTTGCTTGCATATGATTAAAAGTACTTTTTTGCATGTTTGAATGGATAGAATGCATACTGGAAATAGAATGAAAATGGATTTATGGAATGTTTGTTTGCTTTCTCATGAATTTTTCAGGATTTTTATAAGCATAAGTGTAGGATATGTAGAGTGCCACTCTGCCACACCACCATAGCTATGCTTCTGCTATTTGACCACCATTCATTTGTCTTTTTTTTTCCTATGTCCATATTAAGACACAAATTGTTGTCTTGAGTTTGCATCACCCTTATCAGAGTCAGTTTATTTTTTGTCGAAACTGCAAAAATCACTCTTTAGGAGAGACCACATGCTTCCAACTTCTAATTCTAATCAGTATTTGTTGCTAATATAATTTCTTAAAACTTGGTGTGGTTTTAATTTTCTATATCATGGGTTTTAGTTCCAACACTTGCAATCCTAATGAACATTCTGGTCCAAACTAGCCCCATCCAAACATCCCCAGAAATGTTAACCACAAATGAAGGTTCCATTCCAAGTTTCATCCCACCAGAGCAGGCTGGCAATATGTGGATTTGTTATGGATATATCCTCATCTCTTTAAACAGTAACTCGCTAGAATTTAGATTTGTTTACCTTATAAATTAGAAATCGTCAAAAGATTTTAGCAAGTTTTTTTTTTTTTTGTCTTAAACCATCTCTTGCAAATGCATCTCATAAAGGTTTAATAAAAAATTTATGAAGGTAGCTTTATTTATCATAAAATAATGTTAGTAGCTTTATACTTTCAACATCTTTTTACAGTAGGAACTTGCTCAATTACACTTCAACTTTATTTATATTCTTATTAACCAGATGAACGGAGCTGCCTTGGCTGCTACGAGAGAGAAGCTGGATTGCATAGACCGGGGTATTGATATTAAAAAACCCGCCATCATCAAGACATCACACTTTGAGCACGTTCTGCAGACAATCAAGCCATCTGTCTCTATGCAGGTAACTTTAGAATTTTGCCATTAAGCAATCCAAATAATTTCCTTTTCAAGTTTGGTGGAAGTCCTGCACTTTGGACTACTAATTCTATAGGCATGTAGCAAGCTCCCAGTATGATGCTTGCCCACTGCGAGGCCTCAGCTATTATTCTGATTTTCATTTTATGGTTTTTTTTTTGTACATCTTCAACAACATTATTTCATTGTCAATATGCAACTAGTAGTATTGATTTTTTTTTTAATTTCTTTCTTTTTCTAAACTTGCATTTGAGATTTAGGTATTGAAAACTCACATGTGAATTCACATTCTTCCAGTAGTTTCATGACTAACATGCTTGTTATTTTACCTTGAAATGTTTGATGAATGTGTGTTTTCTCAAAACCACATGCTAAACAGAGTGTAACTTGTCCATTATGAATTCATTACGTATGGAGACTTTTTGATATACTAATTAACATCTATTAAGCTGCAAATCTATAGATTAGTGCCTTTCATAGCAGCACAATTTTTAGAATGAGTGGCCAGTCAATCAACCTTTTCAAGCAGTCCATGTTTAAATTTTTTGCGATAATAATATTATCTCATCACCAGTCAAGTGAGGTATACAAGTCTTTAAACTGTGTTGCATGTCGAGCAACTTGAAGTTTGTAGCTTCTGTTTTTGTTTCCTCCATTCATTTATCGCCATGCCTTGGTTGATGTTTCCACATAACCGAGTTTATACTTTTTCATGGATCAGGAAAGGATGTATTACGAGCAGTTATCAAAAAACTTCAAAGTTAGCTGACGGCCTTCATCCATCAATTCGTAAACCTTTCGAGGTATAGCTTCTTCACTATAAAGAGGAAAAGAATATTTCTATGGAACTTGGAGTGATATACTGATGTTGCATATCGGCTATGTATGTTTTGATTACTATCGAGAGGATAAATATTAGTTTAAATAGGGAAAATTATTCCATTTTTGTCTGGGAAATTTGTGGGAAAGCTGTAGTCTCATTTATCACCAGTTCTTATGAATTTAAAGAATAAGTAGCATTGCTTCATGAAACGATTGTTTTTGTTTGATTTGTAAAAAATATTATTATTGCTTATCATCGTCACTAACAAAGAAAATTATTGAAACCCTCTAGCAAAGAAAATATATTTTAATTTTAAAAGTTAGTATAAAATTAGAAAAATCATTGAAATCCTGTTTTATCCGAATTTTATGTTAAAATCATTAATGATAACTTATCAATAGATATAGATAACACTAAGGTTCTTAAAAATTAATTTTAAAATGTTTTTGTTTTCAAATTTATCTCCAACTCTTTGTGTCTTGATATATCACTTATTTCTACGTGTCTATAATGTCAATTAATGTCATCATTCTATGACAAAAACATACAAACATAGCATGAACATCATGAAGTGAATTTTGATAATACTTGGGCAACGGAATGATTGTTTGCTTATTATAAAAAAAATTATATTTAGCTCTCATGGGTGTGATGTAGTGATAAAGTACACAAAAGAATAATAAGAATTCAAATTCTAAGTAGGATAAATTGTGCTTCAGTTTTATTGGATTAATCAACAAATAAGGGGAAGTATCTTATGGTTAATTGACAAAGCCTAGACATTTAAAAAAAAATATATATTTATAATTAAAATATAATAAAAAAATTCAACAATTTTTTTTATTAAAATAATTACATATTAAAAATATTTTTATAATCTCCTATATTATATTTTGGACAAAAAAATAATATATATATATATATATATGGATATCTATAAATTTTCAATACTCCATAACTCTTCATCTCATATAACCTCTCAATTTATGTGACATTAAAACATTTGAATTATCCTTAAGAAGCATGGGAGTTTCAAGATAGTGATCAATAAAATTTTCTTTTTATAAATGCAATTGTTTATTTTCCAATAGTCCTGTATTATATGTATATTAGTTGTTTTTAAAAAATTATTTTTCATATATTAGCATCACCAATATTCCTGTTTTTTTTATTTTTGGCACTCATACAATATGAAATTATATATATATATATATATATATATTCTTTTTAATAAAATATATTACAGGAGTCTCTATTATTTTTTAATATAACTTATTATCCGAAAGTCAAAAATTATATTCAAGTACTATGAATACTATTAATGAAGTATAATAATGCTCATATATGGAAATGAAAATAAAACTTTCTTTTTTTAGTAGATAGACAGTCCTAACATTTACACAGTGCAGTATTATTACATATATATATATATATTAATATTAACATCCGGTAAGACTTGTTCATAATTTTACATAACCTATTACACCAAAATCATATCAAATCACATTTCCTAAAAAAAATAGCACCTCTTGTGACATATTTCATCAGAAGGATAAAAAAAATAATCCTATACCAAAATTACTTGGAATGCTAGGAACTTCAAAAATGTGTATCAATGCTCTATGAGCATGAAAAGCTAGGAACTTCAAAATATTTAAAGTGACGTAAGCACTCTAGTGAAAAGCTAAAAGATAGCTCTAAGATGATGGAATTCACACCTATATTTCGTGCTCATGACTCAATAAATCAATGCAAATAAAAAAAGAGCTAAACTTTTAATGTGCACAACTTGCAGATAAGGAAAAGCCATAAAATTAAACATAAAATTAGATGTTTAACAAGGTTTTACCAACCTACTCACTACCTACTTTATTTCCAAACTAAATAAGTGACATTGACAGGGATGCCAACTTATCATTTTTTTAAAAAATATTTCAATCTAAAGCGTCCCAACTTATCTTGTTCATGCCTTTTTAGCTTTTACTGGTGGACGGTGAGGGAAGATGACTCTGAAGAACCAACCTGCAAAAATGGCACCAATAAAAGGGCAGATCCAGTAGACGTAGAATTGTTCCCACGTATTATGGCGATTGTTCAGATAAGCCCAGCCAAATGCCTGTAAATTAGAATTTAATGAGGATACGGTGAAGGATACAAAGATGATAATTGTTGGGACGAAGTGGAGTTAATGGTGATAAATAAAATGATATACCCACTGACCACTGTAATAAGATGTAAGTATTTAGTACCAGGATGTGAACTGCTTAAAGTTTACAAGAAATGGGCTCATCTTCATAACAACAGAATGAAAAAAATGTAGGAAAGCAAGCTTGCGGAACGAAAATGTATCATAAGCAGAGTATATTTGCTGGCCACAGCAGTTCATCATAAAAAAAGAATTGCATGTAAGATGACAACCCACAGCAACAGCTGTGCTAACAAGATTTGTTGACCGGATAGGGATTTCACTCAAGTATATAGGCCCATTTCCTCGTCTCCAATCAGTTGATATTGACAAATGGCTTAATTATTATCTATCAGCATAAGATTTGAGTCCTAAAAGCTAAGAGTATATAAGAACAAGTACTAAAAGTTCTTTTTCCATATACTTTGGGCATCTTAGTTGGCTATTGCGATGAATAAGGATATAACTCCAAACATCAATGTTTTCATGGCCAACCCGCACTTAAGTTGCAGGTTTAATAGTGAGATATAACCGAAGAACTAGAGAAGTTAGCAAATAATGTAAATTGAATACAAGAGGGCATGGGAACAGTCAATGATGTTATGACGTCTCAACACTGTTATTAACTAACAAAGAAATTAATATAATAAGTGTTAGGAAAGGTATTATTCAACCATTTAAGACTCACATGTAACACTCAGCCTCAATCTTATAAATCGAAAAAAGGTTGCTCGAACAAGGAATCTTTATTCATTACTAAGAACTAAAAAAGAAAGGACAAAGTTGATGACAAAATTCTAAAATTTCCATATTGACCTCCCATGGGCAATCTCAAATACTTCAAACCAAAGTGAAGCTGAAATATTTTCCGTTGCTAAAAAGAGAGATAAAGTCACAAACACATGTTATTAGAATTCCAAGCATCTAATCAAACTTTATAATTTGTCAGGCAAATTGACTGCCTAACAGTACCTTTTTACAAAATTACACGCGATGTAAGTCTCAATCTAGCGGTAAGTAAGAATCATACTTTAACAATGGTTCCACATAAAAGATGCCCTCTAGCTTGTCTTTAGTTGTCTAAATGATCAAATACCAAACTTTACCGAAGAGGCTGCTTGAGGAAAGATAGCCTTCCCTTGCCTTGTGTTGTCTAGAAAATACGATAGCACTATTCTTACGATTGGCTTCGTAAATGCACAATACATTCCAATTCATGTCGCTCTTAGCTTGGCGATGCAATTCCAAACACAGGAGTATGGCGTGGAAGTGGACAGGTAAAATAAACGTAAAAGATATAGCAAAGATGGGAATAAGCAATTTGAGCTTACATTTGCAGGATTCATGGCCGGCCCGGTGTAACCAGCGCCCGCGACAACCATGGTAACAGTGCATACAGCAATCAACCATGTCTTCACGATCGGACTCCGAGGTCCCTTGACGATGATCCAGAGCACGGCCAAGGTGATGATGAAGGTCAGGATACCTTCGGCGATGGCCCCCGTGTGCAAATCAACCATCAACGAAGGCCCTCTCAGCTTGTGTTTGTACGCCGGTGGCATCACCTCCGAGATGGCCAAGACACCACCAACCGCCCCGGCCGCCTGGGAGGTGCCACAGAATTCATCAAACCGCTCGATTTTCTCTGCGCCGAGCAGGAGCGATATAGAACATTACCTGGGCGGGGAAACGGAGCGCCAAGGAGATGAGGTTGTCGTTACCCAATCCCGCTGCATAGAAAGCGGCGGTAGCGGTGGGGTTGAAGCTGCCGCCGCCTATGGCGTTGGATATGATGCCGAAGATGAAGACGAGGACGAAGACGATGGTGGTGGTCACGAGCAAAGAGAGCGCGGCTCCCTGGATCTGGAGGGCAGCGGTGATGATGGAAGTGGTGACGCCGACGGTGGAGACGCAGAAGATCCAGAGGAAGGTGACGATGGCGTCCAACACGGCTGCCTTAATCGCACCCATCGCCTCCGCCCCCTTCTCCTGCAACGCCGCCGAGATCGAAACCCTAGAAAAGGAGCCCTCGATTGGTTGCTCTTCCTCTGCTTCAGATGCCACTACAAGCGAAGTGAGAGAGAGGATACGATGGAGACTGGATTTGCATCTTGAGAAATTATTATCATAAATTATTTTAAAAATCTACATGCTGTGTAAAAATATTTTTATAAAATAAATTATTCTCATAAAAACTTTTAACTTTGTCACGAGGCTACCGACCATAGCCTGTGGACATTTAATGTAATTTAATGTTAATTGAGTAATATATATATATATCATGATCATCTTTATACGAACGATCGTGATTGACAATTGAAGTAAACATCTAATGTGATCAAAATTATATATTTTTTTTCTTCTCTTTTCTTCGTGCGGAATTTTTTTGTCCCGGTTTTTTATATTTATTTTTTAAAAACTTCAAATCTCGCCGTCTCTCTTCCTTTTCTCTATTTCCCTGGGTTCCTAAAACCTAATTTTATCGACATCTGTCATCGTCTCTCCCTGAGTCGATGGCTGCCAGCGATCATTTCCACGACATTATGTTGATATTCCCTTGTTATTCACGCTTGTTGCCTTACTCGTTGTTGTCGCTTCCTTAAGCATGTACAGTTGTAAAATTTGATAATATTTCTATTTCTGCTATAAGTTTGATTCTTCTATAATACAGTTTTGAGTTAAACTTCAATTCTTCTATTTCTGCTATATCTTTTATTTCTATGTATACTATTTTAAAGTTAACTTCAATCTTTTTGTTAAAATTCGATCATGTAGATTAATGGAACGTTGGAGCTGGTTTGTTCAAAACAGCACCACGTTGGTGATGTTTTGAACAAAAAGCAGTATCGCATTAGTGCTGTTTTGAATAAACCAACACCAACATGATGCTCTTTTGAACAAACTAGCACCAATATAGTGTCCTTTTTAAATGGTACTATTTTGAACGTGGTATTGTTTTGAACAAACCAGCACCAACATTGATGCTGCTTTGAACGTGGTATTGTTTTGAACAAATCAACATCACGTTGGTGTTATTTTAAACACACTAGCACCAACATTGATACTGTTTTACCACGTTGGTGTTGTTTT
>JBBUKS010000054.1:5966173-5977854 GCA_038050645.1 Hedychium gardnerianum | reverse complement strand
ACTAGAACCTACTACCCTAGGACATTATTATACTTATTCATTTGACACTGATCTGAAGTAAATATAATAACCATAAATTTTGCCTTTTATTAATGAAATATGATACAAAAGTTTCTTTGTCAATCATCTCATAATTGACTCTTAGGGCTAATACTAACAAATCTGACATCTATTACTCCTCTACCCACTTAAGAGGTGCAACATATTTCTAAATAGAAGCTTCAAAGTTCATTACTGAGGGGAAGCCGGTTCTATGCTTGGTAGAATTTGGCTCTAGTGCTCGGTGGAAGCTTGTTCTGGTACTTGGTGGAAGTTGATTCTAGTGCTCGGTGGAAGCTGGTTCTGGAGCTCGATAGAAGTTGATTCTGGTGCTCGGTGAAAGCTGGTTCTGGTGCTTGGTGGAATCTAGTTCTGTTGCTCGGTGGAGACTGATTCTACGTTCAATGTAAGTTGGATACCATCAAATGTCTCTTTTTCAAGTCGGATTGAAAAGTGTAATCGAATGAAGTCTGATTAAGTATGTGATCTTCTTATCTTCTTGCCCCTATCACTACAAAAAAAACAACAATTTTGCGATGAATTTTACTAAAAAATTTGTCACAAAATTTGTTTGCGACAAATTCAGCGACAAAAAATAATTCATCCAAAAATTCTCATCCCAAAAGTTTGAGACGAAAATATATGGATTCGTCACAAATTTTATGACGAATTATATTTTCGTCGAAAAATTCATTCATATTTTGCGACGAAAGAATAATTCATCACAAAATTCACTAAGCACATATCTATGACGAAAATAGAATTTTCGTCGCAGATCTGCGACAAATCACATTTTAGTTGCAGATCTGCGACGAATCACATTTTCATCGTAGATTTCCGATGAATCCCAATTTCGTCGCATATCTGTGACGAATCTCAATTTTGTCATAGATTTGCGATGAATCCCAATTTCATCACAGATCTGTGATGAAAACTGGATTCGTCGCAGAATTATGATGTACAATAATAATTACGATAATTTTGTGATGAATTCATTTTCGTCACCAAATTCATTATAGAATGTAACTTTTTTTTAAAAAAAAATATTTCAGGAATTTATCATATATACATCATACATAACATTTGATATAAATCCAACATACACATTCTACACATCATAATTATACACATCCTAATTATACACATCATATTTATCATTCATCCATACAAGTCAAAACAAACATATCAAATCTATCCATACAATTCAACAACTAAAGACAAATGATAATATCTAACAATCTTCAAGTTCAACAACTAAATACAAATGAAAATATCTCATACAAGGATCTAAAAAAAATCTCTTCACTTCATTCTTCACCTAGCATTCTTTTTCTTTTCCTGCATCAAAACAAATAAAAAATATTTGAACAAACAAGAAATTTATTTTTATAAAATAACACAAAATTAATATTTAAAGACTTACTTCCTTCGATATTGATAAATTTTCACCAACCCTATTCAAAATAAATTAACAGTATTAATCAAAATTATAAAAATTAAATGTACAAAACACTAATTCCAAGACAAATAGAATTCATACATAAATAAATCATGAAGAATCATCACCACAATCATCATCATCATCATCGTCACCATCAGGGGCACTGGGAGGTATCTGACTTAGAGCGGGGGCTAAGTGAAGATGCCATAATATTAAGTCTTATTGTTGTCACATTTGCCTCATTTCCTCATCTCTTTGAATTATTCCTGATCTCTTTGAGCGAGTCTCCATTTCAATGTGATAACTTCTTCAATCAAGTTATGAATTTATGTTCTTACTGCTGGTGGGGTGGAAGAAGATGTACTAGCAACTCTATGGGTTATGCTCAAAGAACTCATTCTCAATATCCTTCCCCATTTTGTTTCCCCACTCGCCTCCAACCATAAATCTAAATTATTACCAATAGAGGGCTCAAATCCGCTGGATTCATCAGTAGCTTGCGAATTTTTTCGTGCTAGCTTTAGCTCATCATATTTATCCTGTATTGTAATAAGAAATTTTAAGATCAAAGAAATGCATATAATATAAACAAAGAGAAGGTACATGTTGATGTTTGAATCAAAGGTATAAATTAAGATAAAAGATTAATTCAAACCTTCATTGATTTAGCTCTATACCCACTCCAAGTTTTATCTTCTTTTTGAAATGTGCGAGTGAAAGTATTTATAAATAATGGCTTCCGCCCCATTTCCTTGGTCTAAAAAAATATTGTTAGAAATAATATAATAGTCTGAAATATATTTAAAAAATAGTGGGAGAGTTTAAAATTTTACCAATCTACGAGTATACTCATCGATATTGATAGACCCTCCCGCATATGTTGCAGATGAGTCTCCAGAATTATAAGCTTGATTTGTTCTACTATGTTGACTCCTCTGTTGGCTCTCCTCAGTTGCCCAATAATTGGAGATTCTTGTCTAATTTTCCTCGGTGATGAATTTTTGCTTTTTCCCCTGGTCTTGGCATAATTAAGTACATGTCGGATGTGATCGCCATATTTTTTCTTGAAAATCCTCTTGATTTTCAACTCCTCAACAGGGTCCCAAGTGAATGACCGCTGCAATGAAAAAACAATCAATTAATTATATATTAACTTTACTTTCATATATAAACTAAAGGGATATACCTTGAACTCGTTCCACCATAGTTCTTTTGTGAGTGTTGGAGTGCTTGTATATCATAGAATCATCTCTCCAATGGTTATTCATGATTCTAATACGTACAAAATTATGGAATCTATCATTAAATTATAAATAAACACTGTTAAATAATTAACATAGTTGAAAAAAATAAATATTTTATCTTTACTATTTACGAATCTCCATAGGAGACTATACACTCTCGAATATCTTTCATCGTAGCAACTGAGTGTCTGGAGGGTATTGGCGACTCCTGATGTGAAGGTACAAGCGAAGATACCGGGGAAGGTGAATGGGAAGGTACAGGCGAAGGTGCACGGGAAGGTCCTCCCTGATCGGGGGGCGTAGGTCTAGTGTTAGGAGCTGAATCCGACTGGCCTTGACTCCGTCTACGGCTACCCCATCGAAACTATCAGGAAAAAATCAGTTGTTATGATAAAGTAACATATACTATTTGATGCATATTGAAGAACATGAAAACACTTACAATATGCATAATGAAGACTCGTGAACTCGTGAAACATGCGATGGACAAGATGACACCTCTAATGACCTATAAGAAAAAAATTTAAGCTTTAACAAATATAATATATGAATTTAAAAATGATATAGTATATAGACAAGTAATTGAGCTATGACTTTTTTAAATTTACAGATTATAACTAAATTTACTCATAACAAAAACTTACCAATAATAAAAAATCTAAGTCCTCATTTTCATCATCCTCCTCCTCCTCCTCATTGTCGTCATCGTCATCATCGTCGTCGTCATCATCATTCTCAAGAATTTCACTTGCATCCACATTTATCACTACTCCGGTAAAATCTCATAATATTGGAATAATATATTCCTCAGTCTGAAATGTGTTTATAACTTCCTCTTGTTGATATGCAATGTCTTCCCAACGTTCCTCAATATTTTTTCATGCTTTCATTTTACAAACAACCAACCAATCTATCTTGTCACATTTCAAACTTGGATATGAAGAATAGAATACTTGAATCACTTATTGTCTCAACATACAAATGGTTCATATCTCATATAAAATCTCTTATGATTTACTTCAACCAAATTATATCATAGATGCACCTTCATCCCTCTAATAGGGTCAAGCCAGCGACACATAAATAAGATAACTCCTATTTCTTGACCAGGGTATTCTACCTCTATTATTTCATCCATCAAACCATAAAAATCATTTTTTTTTTACTTCCATCGTTGGATGACTAAACACAAACACTACTATTCATTGTAGTCTTCCCCATTCCATATTCTTGAGTATGAAAATTATATCCATTTATAAAATATATTGGCCAAGTGTGTACCATTTCTTTTGGACCCCATGTCAGATGGATTAACAATTCTTGCTCAACTTGAGCTTGATTATCATGAACCTAAAGTCAAATAAATATGTTATTCATTTAAAAGTTAAGTTATGCGTAAACAAATTTGGGATTGTCTACTTACATATGTTTTGAACCATGGTGCAAATTCTTCATCGCAGAAATGATCAAACTCTTGTGTCGACATTTCAGAATATAAGTTTTGGAAAATCCTACCATAAAAAACTAATTTAGTTAAGTATACATCTTTACGACATAAGAAATATAAAAAATTAGATTCGTGATACTAACTCATAATATGACGATACTTCTGGATAATTCAGTAAAATATATGTCTGGGCTGCCCGCCATTCTTGACCAGTTAAGTACCTCTGCTTACATGGTCCACTTGGTCGACCCAGATAGTTAAAAATTGAGAATGAGTTTAAATTGGGATCAATAGGACCCTCGTCATTTCTTCCCGCTTTCCGTCTTTTACTATGAACGTGAGGCTCAAAATAATATGATGCAAAGATTGTTACCGCCTCCACAATGTATGCATTAATAATAGAGGCCTCAACTCTTGCCTTATTTTTTACTTTTTTCTTCAAATGATATAGAAACCTGATTGTAATAAAATAAATTATATTAGATATTAATATATAATATAATGAATTTTTTTATTGGACATTTATTTATGAAATATGGAAGATAAAATTTTTACCTTTCAAATGGATATATCCATCGAAAATGGACAGGATCTCCAACTTTGACCTTATATGGCAAGTGAATCAAAAGATGTTCCATTAAATTAAAGAATGAGGGTGGAAAGATCCTTTCTAAATTACACATAATAATTGGAATATCTCGCTCTAACTTTTTCACGTGTGAATGCCTCAAGATTATTGAGCAAATATCATGAAGGAAAATACTTGACTCCGTAATAACACCCCATATAAAAAGTGGTAAGAGTTTCTTAAAAGCAATATGAATGAATCTTTTCATGAATATATGACAGTTATGACTTTTCAAACTAATCAATTTGCATTCCTTTAAATCGACACATCTTCCAAGATTAGAGACATAATCATATGAAAATTTTAATGATTTTAACCATTTACAAACAACACGTCTCTGATCTTTATTCAATGTATAAACTGCCTTCGACTTTGGTTCCCTATTATTTTCATCGACATCAAGAGTCGGTCTTTTACAAAGAAGTTGCATATCTTTTCTTGCATTCAGATTGTCTTTTATTTTTCTGGTGATATCTATCACTGTATTTCTCATATTATCAAAAATATTCTTCTCAATATGCATTACATCAAGATTACGATGAATCAAATGACTATACCAATATGATAAATCTCAAAATATATTCTGTTTAGTCCATTTATGTGTACTTTCATATTCATGTGTTGTACCATATAACTCTTCAATAACAAATGAAAAGTTAAATACTCGCCACCACATTTGTTCACTTATAAATCTCAATGACGGAGGTGTTCTTTCAATTGGATTCTTAGTGAATTCATCTTTATTCCTTCTGAAATTATGATTTGATGGTAAAAATTATCTATGACAATCAAAATAACTCGGCTTCCTACCATGTTCCAATCTGATTGATTTTAATCTCTCCATACATATTGGACATCCTAAGATCCCAACGGTATTCCATCCCGATAGTATGTCATAAGATGGAAAGTCATTTATGATCTAAAGAAGAGTCGCCTTCATTACAAATATCTGATTAGTATGAACATCATATATAGGAAAATCTTCAACCCATAGTTGTTTTAGCTCTGCAATTAACAGTTGCATATAAACATCTATTAGCTTCTTCGGATTTTATGGCCCAGGCACAACCAATGTTAAAAATATATATGGTGTTTTCATGTGCATCCCAGGTGGAAGATTATATGGAGTTAATATAATTGGCCAACAAGAATAGTTTCTTCCTAATTTATCAAATGGAGCAAATCCGTTAGCACAGAGACCTAATCTAATATTTCGAGTCTCCTTTGCAAATTCAGGATATGTTCTATCAAAATTTTTTCACGCCTCTGCATATGATGGATGACACAATAGTCTTGCTTCTGTTTAATGATTTGCATGTCAAGTTATGTGTTCAGCAGTGACCTTTGATTCATAAAGTCTTTGTAACCTAGGAGTTAAAGGCAAATAAAACAACTGACTACATGTTTTACGTCGTTGTTCACTCCTTCTGGTGCTCTTGTACCTAGCTTGATTACAGAATTTACAAACATCTGCACCTTCATCTTCTCTCCAATATAACATACAACTATTTCTGCAAACATCAATTCTGTCCACCGGAAGACCTAATTCTTTCACAAGTAATTTCATACTGTAAAAATCAGGAGACAATATGTGATCACGCGGCAATATCACTCTAATAACTTAAACAAAATCATTAAAATAATCTTGTGGCACATTATGCTCTGTCTTGACATTCAACAGTCATGCGGTGAGAAATGATTTAGTGTGAGTGTCACAACTAGTCCACAATGGTTCATCTGCAGCACTCAAAACTTCCTGAAAAGGTTGTGTCCTCTTGTTTTGAAGTACACACTTGCTTTTAATTTCCAAATCTTCTGTAAGTCATCTCTAGTACTTTCAAAGTTGTAAGAGGCTATTCTGCCTTCACGAAGGAGATTCGTAGTGCTTTTCATTACCTTGGATTAACAACCAACTATGTTGTAACCAAGTAAAACTTCTGTGTCTCTTTTCTTTTATGTTATTTGTTTTATTTTATTAACTAGTGTATGTCCTTGCTTAGTAGGAAGCAAGAGAAAAGTCTTAATTTTATTTACAGGGTTATTCACCCCCCTCTAGTTAGCCAACCCGATCCTACAATTAGTATCAGAGCAAGGACGCCTTAGAAGGACTAACTGTCGACTAAAGTAACAAGAAGATGGTCGGATCAAGCATTTACCCACCTAAGTTCGAGGGGGAGTTCTCGCTATATGGAAGCATCGTATGGAGGTATATTTTAAAACCGACTTTGATATTTTACTAACAATTAAATATGATTTTCAAATACCTAAAGAAGAGGATGGAGAGAAAAAAGAAGAGCATCTCTGGAACAAGAAATAACAAACCGAGTTTATGGCGAACAACAAGGCGGAATTTCACCTTCTGAGAATACTACCACCTCAGGAAGTCAACCGCATCGGCACGTACAGCTCCGCGAAAGAACTTTGGAAGAAGTTCCTGGAGCTCCATGAAGGAAACTCGGAGGCCAAACTAGCAAGACGAGACCTACTCCGGAATCAACTAACGAACCTCTGGATGGAAAAGGGAGAAAAGATGGCTCAACTACACGCAAAACTCAAGGAGTTAATATCTGGACTCACCAACCTCGGAGAAACGGCAACGAATCGGGATTCCCTGAGGTATGCTCTAAATGTATTCCCGAGAACCTCGAAATAGACATCCATAGTAGATTCCTACTATATCTCCAAGGACCTTGAGGTAAGTAGTTTAGAAAATTTATTTTATACTTTTGAATTACATGAATCTAGAATTGCAAGTCTAAGAAAAGAAAAGGAACCAGACTAGAACCTAGCACTAAAAGCCAAGAAGATCGAATCAGACTCAGAATCTTCATTTGATGATGAAGAAGAAGCTTATATGGTAAGAAAACTAAATAATTTTTTTAAAACTAATAATTTTAATAAGTCATAGGCTAAGAAATTTCTTCGAAGAAAGAGAAAGGTAAGATGCTACAATTGCGATAAAGAAGGGCACATCAAGGATAACTGCCCCAAATTGAAGAATAAAGAAAAGAAGAAAGGATTTAGAAAAGTCAAGCATCGAAACCTCAAAGCTACATGGGATGACTCGTCCTCACAAGAATCCGAGATCGAGAAATATGCTAGACTAGCACTAATAGCTAGTCACCAAGAGGAGAGAATCGATGAAGGGGGAGGTACTTTCGAAGAGAGCAGTAGTGAAGGGGGAGCATCCAACTACGAATCTGACATGGTAAGTGAGGTACGTAAGCTTCCTCCTAAACAACTTTACTATGATATTAAAATGATGTCTAGATTATTGTGCAAGCTTAGATCAAAATATGTAAAATTGAAAAAGATAAATTTAGATTTAAGAAATAAAATAGCAAATGCATGTCCACTACCTAAATTTGATAAACTTAAAGTGGAAAATAAAAATTTAAAAGAATAAATAAAAAAAATTTGCATGCCCAAATTCAAATTTATTTCATGTTCAAAATTTTAGATACTCTAAAGGACTTAATTGGTATGTTAGAAACCAAAGGAGCTAAATTAGAAAATTTTCACATTATGATATTTCTAAAATATACTTGATTAATCCAGTGGGAAAAAATTTATTTTAGGTTCCAAAATCTGTTTTAACTTATTAGATTGTCTTTATATGCATGCTAAAAAATAAAATAGTTGATTTATTAACATTTTGTTTGCAAAATTATCTTCGTGAACTTTCTGTTCAATTATTCTTCATGTTATATTTTGTTGTGATTAAATTTCATGTTTTCTGTTACCAGAAAAAATTTCAAATTTTTTTGACCATTGCATGAAATTTTATGAATTTTTTAAATAAAAATTGAATCTTTAAAATTAAAATTTTTTGGAGACTTATTTTTAAAATTTTTGATTTTTTTTGTGAATAACCATTATAGTTTAAATGTTTAGAAAAATTTGCAAAAATTTTAGCCATCAAATCCTATTTTTAATTTATTATCTTAGAAAATCTATAATTCGAAAGAAAAATGCTTTCCTCTATAAGAAAAAATATTTTTCTCGTGAATTTTTTTTAGAATTAAATTAGTAATTATGAACATTGACAAAAAAAATTAATATTTTTCTAAACTTAAAAATAGTTTTCAAATTATTTTTTGGAAAGTTGTGATTTAATTGTTAAAAAATTATTTTCTTAGAAATAATTGTGGTAAAAATACACAGATTTCTATCTCATGTATACATCCTCAATTAAATGTTTTCACGATTTTTTTTCTATTATTTAATATTTTTTCTGATTTTTTTAATATGATCAAAGGGGAGAACTAACATCAAGTTAAGGAGGAATGTTAAGTTTATTGCAATTTTTTTTGTACTTAATTGCAATATATTTTTTCATGTAGTTAATATGTTATGACTTCAAGTTTTGTTTACCCTAACTTGAACTAGAGTTGATGCACATCAAAAAGGGGGAGATTATAAGTACCCCGAGGTGTTTTGATGTGATCAACCGAGTTAAGTTAGGTCATGTGTGGTTTGATTCTTGTGTCTAAGTGTGCAAGAACTTAGGAACACAAGAAGTCGAGCGAAAGACGTAGCAGACGAGAAAGCTGGCACGGGAAGCGAGTCGACGGGCTCGGTGCATCAGTGGGACGAGAAGCTACGGAAGAGTACACTGGTGGAGTGAGAATGACGCGGTCCGAGGGACGCGAGGCGAGAAGGACACGGTCCGAGGGACGTGAAGCCGGGGAGGAAGCCTGCTTGAGGAGAAGGTCGAATTTGGATTCGGGTGAACTCAACTTCGGATGACCAGAGATCACCCAAGCGATCGAAAGGACTGGAGGCACCTCACCCGCTAGGTGTTGGAGGCGCCCCCATCGAATGGAGGCGCCTCAAGCGCCCAAACATTAGAGGTGCCCCCAATGCTTGGAGGTGTCTCACCCGCTTGAGAACAGAGGCGCCCCCGTTGCTTGGAGGTGCCTCAACTTCTGAAGACTCGTTGCAGATAAGGATTTGAAAGTCACGTCAAGTCAACCAAAGCGCCTCCAACACTTGGAGGCGACTAGAGCTGCTAGATTAGCAATAGATTAGTTTCGATCCTTTGGAGGTGCTCCCAAGCAATGGATGCACCCTCATGACTGTCACGTCAACAAAACGGTCACTTCGACCATTTTGTTATAAATAGAGACTGTGAAGTACATACTTGCTTTCAATTTTTAAATCTTCTGTAAGTCATATCTAGTGCTTTCAAAGTTATAAGAGGCTACTCCGCCTTCATAAAGGAGATTTGTAGTATTTTTCATTGCCTTGGATTAACAATCAATTATGTTGTAACCAAGTAAAACTTTTATGTCTCTTTTCTTTTATGTTATTTATTTATTTTTATTAACTAGTGTCTATCCTTGCTTAGTAAGAAGCAAGAGAAAAGTCTTAATTTTATTTGCAGGGCTATTCGGCAAACCGGATCCTACAATATTCATGCCCTCAAACATAAATTTGATCAAAGTGGTGATTTTTTTAACATGATTTAAGTTTTTGGGATACATTCATGTTAAATAAATTCACTGAATGAAATATATTTGGTCAAAGTTTTGTTTAAGGCCATGAATATGATTAGGAGAACTATAGCAACACATAGGAATTTGTTTCGTGTCATTCCGATCTCTCTAGGTTCACCAACGATTTTCAGAAAGTTTTTGTTTTTTTTAAAAAAAATTGAAATCTGCGACAAATCCTTTAATTCATCGTAGATTTTATTTTTTAAAAAAAAAATAAAATCTTTCCAAAAATCGTTGATGGACCTAGATAGCTCGGAATGACACGAAATCATTTCTTATGTGTTTCTATAGTTCTCCTGGTCATATCCATGGGTTCAAACATAAATTTGATCAAAGTGATGATTTTTTTAACATGATTTATATTTTTGGGACATATTCGTGTTAAAAAATTCACTGAATGAAATATATTTGGTCAAATATTTTTTTGAGGCCATGGATATGATTAGGAGAACTATAGGAACTGGTTTCGTGTCATTCTGAGCTCTTTAGGTCTATCAACGATTTTTGAAAAGATTTTCTTTTTGAAAAAAAATAAAATTGAAATCTGTGACGAAGCCGAGGATTCATCGCAAATTTTGTTTGGCTTTTCAAAAATAAGTTAAATCTGCGACGAATCCGAGAATTCATTGCAAATTCTACGACGAATTAAATATTCGTCGCAGAATTGTGACGAATATTTAATGTCATCGCAAAATTGCAACGAATTTGGCGACAAAAAATTTTTGTTGCTAATTTACGACGAAATTATTTTGTTGCTAATTCATGTTTTCGTCGCAAAATATGTTATAAATTTGCCATAAAATAATTTCATCCCTAAATAACTATTTTTTGTAGTGTTTTAAACTTATTTAATTGGTTATTGAATTTGATAATATTAACTTGTTTGTTTATTTTGAAATTTTATTTATTTATGTTAGTATTAGCCCTAAGAGTCAATTATGAGATAATTGACAAGGGAACTTTTATATCATATTTCATTAATTAAAAGAAAATTTTATGGTTATTATATTTACTTCATATCAGTGTCAAATGAATAAATATAATAATGTCCTAGAGTATTAGGTTCTAGTCTATAGCATATCAATTGGTTGAATTGATAGTAGGAGTGGGAGGCTGTAGATATATATAGAACACTACTTTTAACTATTCCTAGTTGAGCATTAGTATTCAAGGGCAATATTAATGCGTCGAGACTAGCATATAGGTCAACTGATAACTTAATATCACAAGTCATGGATATAAGATATTAGGTTGACACATAGGTATATATTAGAGAATATGTACTGAATTGACCCGCTATGAGAATATTTCATGGATTGTTATATGAGTGTCATAAACATTCTCATAGTGACTATTAGTATGAATAGTCCTTAGACCTGAAGTC
>JBBUKS010000054.1:5955309-5966073 GCA_038050645.1 Hedychium gardnerianum | reverse complement strand
GAAGACGTATACTTTGACATCTTAAGCAAGCATATCTTTGGAGGTGTGGACCCATGATGATTGGGTATTAGTTTAAAGTGCCCGAAGGTGATTGAATAGCCCATAGAGGATTCATCGCTCCTTGCATAAGGAGAAGTATTAGGGTCATTTGTCAGGATTATTACTCGTAAGTCTTTGGCCAAAGAAGAACACGTTAAGAGAATAATCTTTTTGTACAATGCATTTGAGTAATTCAAATCTGTATGGCAAGAAACTACGATTTGGGATAGGTGTGACATAGTCGGCCTAGTGAGGATTGATGCCTTGGGGTACTTCTTACCTCATCGACAATGATTTATGGATGTTGGACAGCGAAGAAAAAGGGGCAAATAGCCCCCTTTTCTGACCAAACAACAACCTCGTTGTTTTGGTTGTTCTCTTCATTTGGTGTCGTCTGGTTCAGTACGCCACCTGACACCGAATCTCGTCTTCACATGCAAGGCTAGTACATTTTGTGAGGACGAAAATCATGATTTCTGAAGTCATCTTTAGGAGTTATCAGTGTGGATACGAATAGAGGTAAGGCTCGACAGCGTTGCTTAGTTGATGCCCTTTCCACTTCACGTGATTAACTAGAGTAAATTTAATTCCATAAAATTTTATATTATGATCATGTCTGCATGAGTTATATCTTGTATGCGTGTGGTGTAATAATTTAGTTTTATTATTATCATTCATGTCTTCCGCTATGCATGTTTATAAAACATGTTTTAGCACGCACCGCATCAGGCTACTCAATAGTGGTATCAGAGCTTGATCGTGCTTCGAGATGATTGTAAAATAGTTTTACGAGTCATAGTTGGTTAAAAAATTAGATTTGGAATATTTTTTAATTTGTTAGGAAATTTTAATTTTAGAAAGTTTCCTATTTTATCAAGGAAATTTCAATTTTGGTAGATTTCCTAATTTGTTAGGAAAAACCATTTTTGGAAAATTTATTGGATATTTTAGGAAAATCCATTTATGAAAGTTTCCTATTTTTGTTAGAAAAATTCAATTTCGGAATACTTCCTAATTTGCTAAGAAAATCCAATTTTAAAAATATTCTGAAATAATTTAGAAAATTTCATTTATAGAAAGTTTCCTATTTTTTAGAAAAATCACTATTGGAATATTTCCTAATTTGTTAGGAAAATTTAATTTTGGATTTTTTTTGAAATAATTTAGGAAATTTCATTTATAGAAAGTTTCCTAATTTTTAGAAAAATCACTATTGGAATATTTCCTAATTTGTTAGGAAAATTCAATTTTGGAAATTTTCTGAAATATTTTAGGAAATTTCAATTAAGAAAAGATTCTGATTTAATTAAGAATATTCTAAATATATATTCCCTAATTTGTTAGGAAATATTTAGTTAGGAAATTATTTACTAATTAAATTAGATTATTCTTGATTAGGAATTATCCTAAATAAAATATGTAATTAGATTTGGAAATTATTTTCATAATCTAATTAAAGAATCTTGATTTATGAAAATTAATTCTTAATCATATTTTAAAATCCAAATAGAATCTATGATAATTATGACATCAGTTAGACCATGCCATATTTAGTTATGCCATGCCATATAAATAAGTCATGATTAATTGCATTAATTATGCCATGCCATATTTTTATGTCATGTCATATTTATGCCATGCGTGCGATGTGTCATATCGTATTTAAGCCATGTGTGCGATATGTCATATCATAGTTATGCCATATCATTATATATGCCATGCGTGCATTGTGACATGTTATCATTTATGTCATGCGTGTAATGTAATGATGACGATGAGACCTAATCCCTTACGCCAATTTTAGAGTCTACACTTTCTATTAATATGGTAAGAACTAGAGTCTAATTTCTTGTTTGGGTTGTTGGACTCACTTCAAGCTTGACCTGAAATTAGATATATCTGAACCATTGAGATACAATCTCACAATTAATGGGTTGACTTTAACTTGAAGCATTATCTTGTTGGACTCGCTCCAAGGTTAATGTGGATAGGGATGAAGTTGGGTGATATACATAAGATGTATACATGTTAATGAGTTAAGATCCCAATGTTTATACGAATATCAATTAGTTGATACCATAATGTGATAGTTATGTATAAGCGATATATAATTAGTATATGTGATACCTACTACTATAGCTTAGAATGACTTATTGGACTCACTCCAAGGTTGTTCGTATCTATAGTGGATATCAACCCACTTGGAAAAAACCTACATCTCCCGAATTCAAAGTAAGAGCTCTTAAATTTGATAAATAAGTGGGATTCTTGTATACATGTAAATTGTTTACATCTACAAAAATCATCTCTCATATATTTTCTCATTTTTATATTTCTAGGTTATTAGATTATGCATGATATCTTTGAATTTGCACTCAATTTTGGACACAAACAAACTGATTCAGTCGAACTTCGCAGACTGGTATCAGAATTTGAAAATTGTTCTCAAATCTAAAAAGATAGCCTATGTCTTAGAAGTTACTCTTCCCAAACCTTTTGTAGATTATGCTACTTATGACCAAAGGTTGGTCTATCAAAAGCACATGGCTGACTAAGATCTGGCAAGATACATCATGCTAGCCTCGATGTCTCCCGAATTTCAAAAATTGCATGACTATATGGATTCTCATGCTATTGTTTTTCATCTGTGTGAGTTGTTTGATGAGCAAGCGAGATCCGAACGATTTGATATCTCCAGGCTCCTCTTTCACTCATGAATGCAAGAGGGTTCATCTATAGTGCAACATGTACTGAAGATGAATGGCTATATTGAGCGACTTGGATCACTTGGTTTTGTGATGGATCATGAATTAAATATTGATTTAATTCTACACAGTTTGCCTAGAAGTTTTTCA
Organism: Hedychium gardnerianum; assembly: GCA_038050645.1. Classification (NCBI taxonomy): domain Eukaryota; kingdom Viridiplantae; phylum Streptophyta; class Magnoliopsida; order Zingiberales; family Zingiberaceae; genus Hedychium; species Hedychium gardnerianum. Next base: position 5,963,179 of record JBBUKS010000054.1, on the reverse strand, counting down.
TAGTTTGTGATGAACTATCAGATGAACCGTATTGAATCCTTAATTCCCTAGTCGATCAACATGTTCAAAATTGTGGAGCCTTCTGTTAATAAAGATAAGAAGACGGTGATGTTAATTGACTCTTCAAAGAAAGGTTCTAAGAGGAAGTCAAAGCATCTAGCCAAAGGGAAGAAGAAAAAGGCCTAGACAGTAGAATTGACACCAAAAGGCCCATGTCACCATTGTGGCAAGATGGGTCACTGGCGAAGAAATTGCAAGATCTATCTTGAGTTTGTGAAGAAGAAGACGACATACGATGCCCCATCTACTTCAGGTATCTTCGTTATTGAATGTCATACTATTTCCTCTATCACTTAGATATTGGATATCGAGTGTGGCTCACATATATGTAATGATATACAGGGGTTAAGGGATAGTAGAAGACTGGTCAAGGGATAATCAAATTTGCAAGTTGGCAATGGAGCAAAGGTTGCAACTATCGCCATCGAAACTTATTTGTTAAAGCTTCCTAGTGGACTAGTTTTGGAATAGGATAATTGTTATTTTATTCTTGTATTAATAAAGAATATTATTTCTATTTCCTGATTAAATAGAAAAGATTTTCATTTGATATTTAGTAATAATTATTGTTACATAACTTTGAATGACGTTCTTTATGACACAAGAACATTATGGAATGACATATATGTGCTAGATATATCCAATGATGTATTTAATACCAAAACGAGCAACAAGCGTGCTCAAATGGATGATCAATTAACCTCTTACTCGTGACATTGTAACCTTAGCCATATAAGTAAGAAACGCATATCTGAACTACAAAAGGTTGGTAGTTTGGAATCATTTGAATTGAATTTATTTAATACATGCGTCTCATGCTTAAAAGGCAAGATAACTAAGTTATCTTTTTCTGGAAAGGGTGAACTAGTGGGAGAGTTGCTTGGCCTCATACATAGAGATATATGTGGACCGATGTCAACTAAAGCATGAGGAGGTTATAACTACTTCATTACCTTTATCAATGATCACTCACGATTTGGGTATGTGTATCTATTGAGATACAAATCTGAGGCTTTTGAAAAGTTCAAAGAATTTAGAAATGAAGTCAAGAAACAACTTGGCAAAAGTATTAAAATACTTTGATTTGATCGAGGTGGTGAATACTTAAGTCAAGAATTTCAAGATTATCTAAGGGACAATAGAATATTGTTTCAATGGACTCTGCCTTATATGCTACAACACATTGGTGTATCAAAAAGGCGAAACCGAACCCTATTGGACATGGTTAGGTCTATGATGAATCATGCAAGTCTTCCCAAATCCTTTTGGGGTTACACATTAGAGATAGCTGTTTACTTGCAAAACAGAGTCCCGACCAAGGTAGTCTCTACTACTCCATTTGAGAAGTGGATTGGTAAGAAAACTCATCTATCTTATTTGAAGATATGGGGTTGTCCTGCTTATGTGAAGAGGACTGCATTAGATAAGTTGGATGCTAAGTTTGATAAGTGTCTATTCATTGGTTACCCTAAGGAAACTAGGGGTTACCATTCCTTGGAACAAAAGGTATTTGTTTCAAGACATGCTGTGTTCCTAGAGAAAGAGTTTCTCTTATAGGAAACTAGTGGGAGTGAAGTTGAACTTGAGAAAGTTCAAAATACTCCAATAGACACAGTAGAGACGCCTAGTCAAGAACCACAACCGATTACTCATGATGATGAGTTGTCGGCTGAACTTGTGGATACATAACCTCTTCATTGATCTAGTAGGATACATATGATTCCTGAGAGATATGAATTTCTCATAAGTGATTCGGATGACGTATTGCTCATTGAGGATGAGGAACTTACTGATTATAAGGAAGTTATGAAAAGTTCAGAAAGGGATAAGTGGCTAACAGCCATGAAGTCGAAAATGGATTTCATGTATGAAAACCAAGTTTGGAATTTGGTAGACCCACCTGAAGGAATCTCGCCTATTCGGTGCAAGTGGGTATTTAAGAAGAAAATTGACATAGATGGTAATGTAATTATCTACAAAGCAAGATTAGTGACAAAAGGCTATCATCAAAAGCAAGGTGTTGACTATGATGAAACCTTCTCACCATGCTTAAATTCATTTGGATACTCCTGGCCATAGTAGCTCATTATGATTATGAGATATGACAGATGAATGTGAAAATTGCTTTCCTCAACAGAAATCTATTTGAGGAAGTGTACTTGATATAACTTAAGGGTTTTCACATCTGTTGATAAAAATAAAGTATGCAGGTTTCAACGATCCATTTATGGATTTAATCAAACATCTAGGAGTTGAAATATCTATTGTTGATGAGGTAATCAAAGAATTTGATTTCTCACAAAATCCTAATGAACCTTGTGTATACAAGAAGGTTAGTGGGAGTGCGATTGTATTCCTTGTGTTATATGTTGACGACATATTGCTTATAGGAAATGATGTGCCTGTTGGTTGTCCAAAACGTTCTCCATGAAAGATATGGGAGAAGCAACCTACATCCTAGGGATTAAGATCTATAGAGATAGATCAAAATGGTTGCTTGGTCTTTCATAGTCTATATATATAGACAAAGTGCTAAAGCAATTCAGCATGGATGAATCCAAGAAAGGTTTGATACCCATGCGACATGGGATTCACCTTTCGAAGTCTATGTGCCCACGCACAGAAGATGATAGGATTTGCATGAGTAAGATTCCCTATACGTCAGTAATAGGATCTATCATGTATGTTATGTTATGTACAAAGCCCGATGTATCATACGCTCTAAGTGTCACGAGCAGATACAAATCAGATCCAAGCATGGATCATTAGGTGGTTGTCATGGAAATCCTTAAGTACTTGAGAAGAACTAAGGATGTGTTTTTGGTATATGGAGATGGGGATATGATTACTCACGGGTATACTGATACCAACTTCCAAATAGACAATGATGACTCCAAATCTCAGTCAGGATACATATTCACATTGAGTGGAGGCATAATAAGTTAGAAGAGTTCCAAATAAGACAACGTTGCAGATTCTACCACTAAGGCGAAATAAAAGCTTCGGAAGCTACAAAGGAAGCGATTTGGATCAAGAAGTTCATCTTTGAACTTGGAGTAGTTTCGACCATTGTTGAAGCATTACCAGTTTACTATGACAACACTAGAGCCATTGCTCAGGCAAAGGAACCCAAGTCTCACCAACGATCCAAACAAGTGCTTTACCGCTATCATTTGATCAAAGAGATCATCAATAGAAATGAAATACAAATCGAGAAGATTCCCACCCAAAGGAACCTAGTAGATCCTTTGAAAAATGCTCTACCACAAAGTAAGTTTGAGAGTCACATCCAGAACTATGGTATAAGATACCATGACGATTGACATTAGGCCAAGTGGGAGTATGTTATATTTGAGAGGTGTCATAAGGCAATCACCTTAAGTGATTCACTATCTGAGTGCACATTCTATATGTGTATGATTGATCTTAAACTCATTTACTAAATATCCTCAATATAATTCATAGCATAAGAGGACTTGTGATTGGATCACAACTAGTGAGCATCTCTACATGTGTAATTATGAACGTATTGAAACATCCCTAGTCGATGAATTGATGGGTTTGGATATCATTAATTATGTTAGATTAGCACGTGTTATACTCCTTGATTTATCCAAGCTGCTGATCCTCACTGGCTGGAGACATTGGGATGTCAAGATTTAAACATGGATGCTTGTTAAAGGTAACTAGTTCATTGGAGTGACCTGCCATAATATTTCATATGGTTCTTTACATATATGGATATATCAATGAAGATCTCATTGAAGATTAAGTGCAAGTTTCCTTCGAATTGAGGTATTCAAGTCATCTTGGCCATGGAGACTTATACTTTGACATCTTAAGCAAGCATCTCCTTGGAAGTGTGGACCCGGGATGATTGGGTATAAGTTTGAAGTGCCTAAAGGTGATTGAATAGCTCATAGAGGATTCACTATTCCTTGCATAAGGAGAAGTATATCCTATGGTCTCGTCAGGATTATTACTTGCAAGTCTTTGGCTAAAGAAGAACACGTCAAGAGAATGGTCTTCTTGTACAATGTGTTTGAGTAATTCAAATTCGCAGGACAAGGAACTATGACTTGGGCTAGGTGTGACATAGTTAGCCTAGTGGGGACTGATACATAGACCATGTCTTGAACCAAGTGGGTATAAGACGAGTGAAAGGAGCGAGATACGACTCATTATAGCTGTTGAAAGGTTAGGAAGTGGTTCTAGAATCAATCGTTGACTTTCTGGTCAATTGGGAGCCATGATGTACTACTATGTATCACTCATGATCTATTCAGAATTAATAGTTAATTATGAATGTCCAACATAACTTGGAATCTATAAGGTCACATGCACTATGAATTTATCCGAAAGACTTAAAATAAGTTTGAGAATTGGATTCTCAGATTGAGAGAGATAAAGTTTGGTTGAACCAAACAAATGGCAAATATGGAAAGTTATTTGTTAGAATGAAAGCACGGATGGACCACGTCTTTTGAAGATATGATGGATCCTCTTTAGTTTAATGATAAATCAAATTGGTTTGGTTTGATTATTGAACCAAGTGCTTTGCTTGTCTTTGAACCAAACCAAGAGCTTAATGGGCTGTGTTTTGGTTAGGGATTATCGGGTTGGGCTTGGGCTTAAGAGATGACTTGCTTTCCAAGTCACTGATGAGGTGTATAAAATACCCTTCCATGAGGAGAGTTTATTATGAGATTGAATTGGAATTTAATAACCTAATTTGATTAGGATTTCCTCTCCCCTCTTTCTCTCTTCTCCTCTTCTCTCCTTGTGTCGTCAACCACAAAAAGGAAAAGTTCTTTTGTGTTGCCACCCCAAGCACCATCGGTCAACCATCACCTCTGGCCAACCACCACCCACCAGTCAGACACCTTTGGTCGGCCAGCAGGACGTTAGAGGAACCTTCTTTGGCTCATCACAGCCAGTCCAAAGAAGAAGAGAACCGACCGGACAAAATCTGTCAGCTGATGCCGCCGCCCTCTTTCCGGCCTCTTTTCACTCCATTTTAGTGAGCAAACATTGCAACCAAATCCTTGACGCCTTCAAGTACTTCTTACCTCATTAGCAGCAATTTACGGACACCGGACAGTGAAGCAAAAGGGGCAAACAACCCCCTTTTCTGGTTGAACAACAACCTCACTATTTTGGTTGTTCTCTCTGTTTGGTGTCGTCTGGTTGCGTACATCACTGGGCACCAAACCTCATCTTCACACACAATGCTAGCAACTTTCGTGAGGATGAAACTCGTGACTTCTGAAGTCATCTTGAGGTGTTCTCAGCGTGGATACGAATAGAGGCAAGGCTCGATTGATGCCCTTTCCATTTCATGTGATCCGTTAGGTATAACTAGAGTAAATTTAATTTCGTAAAATTTTATATTACGATAATGTCTGCATGAGTTGTATCTTGTATGAGTGTGGTGCGTGTGATGTAATAATTTAGTTTTATTATTACCATTTATGTCTTTCGCTACACATGTTTATGAAACATGTTTTAGCATGCACCGCATCGGGCTACCCAACAGTCATACCATACCTAGTTGATCAAGTTAGTAGATGGTTATGTTAGTACTTCTATTTTGTTAGTTGATATTTATGTTGGTACACTTATATATGTTAGCTAGTAACATTATTTGAGACTACTCCCTTAGACTCCTTGCACTATGTAGTTCATGCACTATATTCTTATACCCGATGAGTATTATTTTGTACTCACTACCCCTTACTTTCCTTTTATTTCCATGTTAATAGGTAAATGATGTGTCGTGTCGTTCAGAGGTCCTGGCTGTCGATCCCATGCCACTTCGAGATGTTTTATTTTTGGTTGTCTCTATGGTTTGGTTTTTAGTTTGATTTTTTCTAGTACTTGTTACTTGATATTTACTTCTATTTAGTTGCTTTCCTCTTTTATATTTTAAAAAGAAGTTTTAAGGTCATGCATGCATGTAGATCATTTACTTTTACCTATATATATATATATATATATATATTGATTTTCTTTCTATATCTTTGTGATGTTGGTTGTGTATCATGTTGTATTCGATTTGTCATTAGGGGATATCGTCTGATTTGGTGGACAAATATACTCTCGGGGTATGACAGTGCAACCTCATATCGATGTTGATAATTTCCAACTAGACCTAGTATTAATTTCCATGATACAAAGTCACAAATTTGGAGGAGCAAATTCAAAAAATCTTTATTTACACCTTGAGATATTCCTAGACTATCGCAATATGGTGAATTGTGAAGGAGTATCTACTAATGCTACTTGGTTGATGGCATTTCCTTTTAGTATCAAAGACAGAGAAAAGACTTGGTTGTATTCTCTCCCTCAACAAAGCATAACAAGCTGGGAACAACTGGAGCAACAATTTTTGAATCATTTTTTTCCTCCAAGTAGGACGACATATGTGAGAAATAATATCACAACATTTTCTCAAGCGGATGGAGAATCACTATTTGAAACACGGGATCGATTTAGAGGTTTATTGAAGCAGTGTCCTTATCATGGGTTGGAGAAGTGACTGACTATTTGTAAGATATGATAAATAGAATTTAAGCTTTAAAATTTGGAAATAACCTAATAGGAATTTTTGGAAATTTTAGAATTTTTTTTAGGTTTAAACTGAATTTACATAGACTATTTAAGGATATTACTATTTAAGCTGAGAGTTGATAAACTCAATTAACCTAAAGTTTAAAAACCTAACCCTAAGTTAAACCTGTTTATACCTGACCACTTCTCCCGATCCACTTGACGCCGCCCTTCTACCCCGATCCTGATCTCACCATCCTCACCCAATGTCGCCACTCCCATCACCGACCACCAGCGGTCAAGCCCGAGCCAAGCCCGTCGCCCATCTTGTCCCCGTCGATGTCGGTGATGTGTGTAGATTATATATGTTTTTATGCATTATTTGACGCACATCTACTTATATTTCATGAGCATAATTTATATGTATTGCTTATTATGGCATACTTATACTCTTTTAGTTCGGAGAATTGCTCTTTGCGTATTTTTATTGACAGGACATGATTTGGAGCATATTTAGAGCCATGTTGGATTCTGGGCAGTTTGCAGACAAAAAGTAGAAAGACCATAATTTTGTTCACAATTAGAGTTTCAGGCTAAATAAACTTCCAAAATGTAGATAACTTTAAGATCTACAACTTTACTTCAGAGTCCAATAGAAGAATTCAACATATTGCCATGCTAAAACTCACGGTCGTGCCTCCCTACCACAGTCGTGTCTCCTGCTCCGCCTAGATTTGTAGACCAACTTTGAAACACCATAACTTTCGGCCCGATTAGAGTTTTGAGGTGTTCTATATATCAAATTGAAGATAACTTCAAGGAATATAACTTTTCTTCAAAATAAAAGATGAGAAAACAATGTTTAGACATGCTAAAAGGTGTGTCTGTGCCCCAAGTGTAGTAGAAACTCAAGACACGGTCGTGTCTCCTAGACACTACCGTGCTTCCCAGACACGACTGTGTGACTAGCCTGGGAAAATTCAAGTCATGGCCGTGTCTCCTAGACACGGTCATGTCTCACTGGCAGTTCAACCTCAGCTCTGGATCGTGTCTCCCAAACACGGCCGTGTCAAATTCCAGATAGCCTACGGACCAAAAGTAAAACGGCTATAACTTTGCGTTCGGTTAGAGTTTTTGGCTGATTCAACTTCCAGAGTGTAGATAACTTCAATATATACAACATTTTTATTCAGAGCCTAACCCTAGATTAAGTGGTTTAGAGTATGAAAACACTGAGTTTTGTGAAGACTAACAAAAGGGG
>JBBUKS010000054.1:5922963-5951993 GCA_038050645.1 Hedychium gardnerianum | reverse complement strand
TCACACATGCTTAGAGTTCACTCCTCCAAGACTTCTCATTACCTATGGTTATCTCCCCCTAGGATTTTGCCTTTGCTTAAAGTTCACTCCTTTAAGGTTTCTCATTACCTAGAGTTACCTCCCCATAGGATTTTTCCTTTGCTTAGAGTTCACTTCTCTAAGATTTCTCATTACCTAGGATTATCTCCCCTAGGATTTTGTCTTTGTTTAGAGTTCACTCCTCTAAGGTTTCTCATTACCTAGGGTTCTCTCCTAGAATTTTCTTTTGTCTAACCGCAGTCAGGACTTTCCCTTGCCTAATCGCAGTCAAGACTTTCTCTTGCCTAACTGCAATTAAGTCTTTGTCTTTGCTAGTCATCTAGTCAACCTTGACCTGACTAGACTTCTCACATGACTAGGTTAACCTTAGCCAAACTCTGGAGGTCAATTGCACCAACAGATATATACTGAAAGCAATAGTAGAAGAATTCCCCCACCTTCGTTCCCCGATTTTTCCTTCTCTGTCATGCAATTTCGCTCGATAGAATCATCATGATAGCAATCGAGTATTTTCTCAGTTTGCCGTGAACCACCAGTGTTTGGTGGCGGTCACGGTCTACCACTGTATCATGGGAGATAGATGACCCGAGGGAATCTCGAAGTACAGCTGAAGGTGGGGTGAATTTGTTTCAAGAAAACTGCGTTGAGCGCAGGTCTCGACATCTTCCTTCCTCGACTCGGCATCTTCTTCGACTCGACATCTTCCCCGACTCGATGGTTTTCTTTTTCCCGACTCCGTGATCCATTCTAGGCGACTCAACGTCTCTTTTTCTAGACTTGGCGATCCATTCGAGAGCAACTCAGCGTCTCTTTTTCCCCTGACTCGACGATCCATTCGGGAGCGACTCAGCGTCTCTTTTTTCCGACTCGAGAGTGCTCGACGATCCACTCGGGGGAACTCGGCCAAACCAACTCTGTTGATAGTCTGAGATTATCTGTTTAGGTCATCTCAATAGATAAATTAAATATTTTTTTTGTATACTTTCAATTCAATTAAAAATTCTCCAATATCTCCAACATTATCCAAAAGGTGAAACACTAGGCTTTTTGTGTGCATAGGCCTTTCCCTTTATGTTGTTTTCTCACCTATGTCTAGCTCACCGATGATCACATCAATCTTCTTTCATATTGGCTCCATGATCTAATCTTTTAGGTCTTTGAATTCATTAGACTTCCTAGCTTTGAAGAATCTTTACATGTGAATCTACTCTATCGAATCTTTAATTAATCTTCAATATACTTCAAATGCATACATTCATTGTTGTGTTCATGTTTACTATGGAATCTATAGTAGTTTCTTCAATCTCTGTTATAGAAGGGTGACCACATGGCAATGGGATATGATAAAAGAATATTAAGTTTTTCCATCTCGAAAAGTACCTCAAACATAAGTGCATTTAGGAACTTCTTTGAGCCTCTTAATGATCGGAGGAGATCGAGATCAGTTGCTCCTTTGACCTTGGCTTTCTTAGTTCTTTGATTTATTGCTTCTTATTGATCAACATGGCATCATGACATCAATCGTTGTGCGATGGTTCACCCTATTCATTATTTCCATATAGTTTCTTGGTTGGTTATTCATATGAAGTATGACAATGAAGAAGGTTGGAGGCTGAATCTAAACGTGATAAGGAGATATAGTTATGGTCTGATGTGGAAAAATAGAGTAAGTTTTTTATTCTGATTGAATTAAGAGACATATAATATATCAAATTAAAATCCGTAAATTTTTAATTAATTATTAGGTGAAACTGACCTAATTTTAAATCCAAAAAATATTATTAATTTTTTTTTGGATGCCTAAAAGAATTTTAATCCATTTTGTTATCTTTTGTCAAATTAAGGTTCGAAGTATTTTCATCTTTTGTAGATTCAGGATTTGAGACTATTTAAATATTTATTTAGTATTTTTTTTATCAATAAGATTTTGATCGTCTTTTTCTTCAAATTTTTAAGTTTTTAGATGTCTATTTTCGTATTCTACTAAATTAACAGATTTTTAAAAAATTATTTCTAATATTCGTGTTCGAATCAATAAAATCAATAGAATCAATAGCTTCCACTATATCATCTAACTTAGTATGCAATATTGGTTATTTTAATTATGGCTTCTTGACTTAAGTTCATCAAGTTATCAATACTTATTCCCACGGGATGCTCAATCGATGGTGATAGATTTATTATAATGGGATAGAGATCAATTTTCGAGAGACGTATGTTTTCGGAAAAAAATTTCACCCATCTCTTAGTCATTTAACGATCGGTTATAAATTAATCTCATAATTCCCTTTTATTACAATCAAATTATCAACACTCGGAAGCCTACTTGCGACGGCTCACAAAATATATTTCAAAGTCTTGCTAAACTCTTCGAAGCGGAAGCCTCCTAATAGTCGTGGGCCCCTCTGTACCTTTGCTTGGGGCTCTTTCATGGGCTTTTTTTCCCCTTTAATCAAGCCGTCTGTTGGGCCATGATCTTCTCCTTTGTTTCATGGGTCATGTACGTATTTCCTTAAATAGCCCTAGTTGAATTAAAAGAGACATTCAGGAAAATCATGTTCTCCGGAGGGCATATATAAGATCATCCGCCCATTTTCTTTTATATTTGTGTTTCGCTGTCGCGGCTGCCGGCGATCTCGCTGTTCCGACACCGAAGTCGGTGAATGCGAGCCTGGTGACGGCCGCCGTCCGCCGCCATGGCGAATTACCTCGCCCAATTCCAGGCCATCAAGAACACCTCCGATCGCCTCGTCGTGGCAGGTACCCCCGTCTCACTCTTCCTGTAACCGAATTATGAAAACCCTAGATCTGCTCAGATCTGCGTCATTCTCTTCGTTCCTAGCACCGAATTGGAGATTAATATAGTGATCCTGCTTGAAATCTGGTAATTGGAAGAGCCACGATACGTTTGATGGGCTGTAGGCCTAGTCTGCCTATGAAATTTATGGTTTTTCTGGCGGAATCTGCTTCGATCTTTCTTCAACTAGATAATCAGTGATCATGGTTTCAGTACTTAGAGCAATCTAGCTTCGAGTTCATTGTTTCGCCTCTATTTTCTGTAGAAGTTTGATGCATAGTTGCAATCCAATATATTTTTTTCTTCGCTGATGCATCAAGTTTGTACTCGAATTATGTGGTTGGTCTGTCATTTTTTGGAGAAAATAAAATGAAATTACGGAGTTATTGATTGTTAGGGGAGTTCAAACTTCAAATTGCTCAAATCCATTCTGACAATCTTTGGCCATCTCTTTTAATTACCTAGATCTGTCTAGTAGAGACTAATTATATATCTAGAATCCTTTTGGTGATATTTCTGAATTCCAAATGCATATCTTTTTACTCATGTCACTTAAATGAAAAATTTTGTGCGTGAGGATAGAAGAGTGTGCAATTTTTTGCCTCTTTGCTTGTGAACCTTGTGATTCAAATTGCTGGTGAATGCTACCTTTAATCTCTAAATTGATAACATGTATGCTGTATTACTGTTGGGTATGATGAGTTAAATGCTGTGACATTACTTGTAGAGGAATGATATTTATTCTAGCATTCTAGCTTCCATCTCTTATATTGTTGAGTTCAATCTTTCTGGTTAGCTTATTACTATGCACCTCCTTTCCCTTCACCCCTTCAGCTTCCACTTTAATAGGTGTGTTGTTGGCTGGGGAGTTTGAATAAAAAAAAAAAAAAAAAAATTGAACCAGTGTATTTGAAAGTTGGACCAACCAATGAATAAATGGGCTTGGCAGTTCATGGTTTTTCTCGGCTTTTTGGATTTCTATCGCGGCTTTTTGGATTTCTATCGTAACCAGCTGATCATTTAGTCAGATTTTAAATACACTACCTAATACTCAAAGCAATACCTGTACTTTCTTTTGATCATTCAGCTTTCCATGTTTGTATTACATCCTTTTGGAGCCATATTGATAAAATCATCTATAAGCTTATAAGGATCTAACTGGAGTTTATGGATGCCAATAACATGTTAGGATGTTCTTGCCCGTGTTGATCAACTTCTAATTGCAAAGTCATGGGTGCGCCTAGCACACTTAGCACATTGGAAATCTTGACACAAATGCAAATGGTAGCTCAGATATCACACTTTTCATCTTTACTCTATAATTGGAGGTAGCCACTAACTCCTAAATTTTGCGTTTCATAATTTTAAGTTTTGAAAAGTTATACCAATAGGATTTAGTTATATTTTCCTTCTTGTTCCATGGAGCAAAGGGTTCCTTAAGGATGAGTCAAAATGATTAGAAGCCAGATGCTTCAATTTTGATCTTAAGTTAATTTGTAACTTTAACTAGCTAAGTTAAATTCTTTATTTTGTCAAGTAGAAGTGAATTTGGCTAACTAGTGATTGAAAAGTATTACACTGAAAGGAATGATGAGTGACCAGGTGGAGTATAGAGCTGATTTATTTATTTATTTATTATTTTTCTGTCAAGAATAGGACTGTTTTAAAAAAATTTCATCAATCATTAGTAGTTGGGCACATAGAAAAAAAATGGAAATCCCAACAATTTTATATTGCCTTGTCCTGTTGTGATACCTAAAGCTTCTCATGCACTTTTACTTATTTACTTTTTCTTATTGATAACGTCTCCTGGTTTCTTCTTTTCCCAGTTGAAGATGTGAGTGACTTGTGGCCTAGCGTAAAAGAAGGTTTAGAAAAACGCTTGCCTTTGAAGAAGGCCAGTTTAAATAACAAGACAAGGAATCCTGTCTATGTGGAGAATCTTCAGGCTGAGTTCATATTAACCACTGATTCAAGGTTGCGTAGCCGGTTTCCCCAAGAACAGTACCTCTTTTGGTTTCGAGAACCATATGCAACTATAGTTCTAGTTAGCTGTGAGGTAATTAATTTAAGTGTAGATAGCAGGCGATTCTTTTTCAAATGTATAAATCATGTTAATTATTCTTTAAATTTATGATTGTTGTGATTACAATTTTCAGGACCTTGATGAATTCAAGACGATCCTTAAGCCTAGGTTGAAGTTAATTGTGCAAAATGAGGAGCGAGAATGGTTTATTGTCTTTGTATCAAAAGCACACCCCAATAATGACCAAGCAACTAAAAATGCAAAGAAGGTTTATGCAAGACTGGAGGTTGATTTTAACACCAGAAAAAGAGAAAGGTGTGTCATGGCTTTCCATATACATAGTTGACCTTATGAAATCCATTTTACAACATACAAAATTCATTTGTTGCTGTATGCTTGATTCATGATTGAAGTCGTTGCTAATTTATTACATTTGATGAAGCTCCATTGTCTGCATGAAGCTTAAACAAAATGTCTTAAAACTTTTTTACCTATGGTTATTTGAACTACTTTAATTACTGTGTTATGGGGAGATTCCTTATGTTTCTTCTCAGGTGCTGCAAATTGGACTTAAATGGAGTAGATGCAAGCTTCTGGGAGGACTTTGATTTCAAGATAGTGGAATCTATCAGAAATACATTAGACAGACGTGTTCAGTTTTATGAAGAGGAAATAAGGAAAATGAGTGAACAACGTCTAATGCCAGTCTGGAACTTCTGTAATTTCTTTATTTTGAAGGTACCACACCTGAGTCCGATCTTATTAACATCGATATGGAATACTAAACTGTTTGCTATGTTTTATTTTCCTAAAAATTATCTCTCTTTTTTTTGCAATTTCTCATTGCATCTGACCCTTATATTTATTTCTTCCAGGAGAGCTTGGCTTTCATGTTTGAGATGGCACATCTCCATGAAGATTCATTACGTGAATACGATGAGCTTGAACTTTGCTATATAGAAACAGGTTATTTTTTATTTTTCTCATTTTGGCAAACTATACTTTAGCTACCTAATATGTTAAGTTTAGGAATAATATTCTTATATACATTCTGCATAATAATCTTACAAGTGAATAATCATCATCATCATCATTATCAAACCATGCCGGTCCCTATTAAGATTTGAAATCCCGTTTTAAATCGGGTTAGGTCCATAGCCAGGATGAGATAGTTGCAATGTCATGCTAAACGTACCCATTTGCCATGCTAGAGCACTAGGGTGGAGAAGAATAATCAAATAAGATTAAAGAACGAAAAGGAAGAAGAGAATAGGAGTACCAGACCCTAACCTTTGTCACCCGTCTTGTAGAAGCCTTGTTGCCACCTTTGGCCACCTTATGCTGCATTGCTATCTTTGTGGAATGGTTGCATACTCAAGTCCAACTTTACATAGGATCATGGGAAATCTTAGATGGCTCAGGGAAGCCTTTGTAGCATTGCCTTCATCATGGAGGATTTGATCATTTCATCAACTTGAGTTGTTTTAAATGTCAGCTAGTGGGCAAAACAAAATATTTCGCTTGTCTATCAACTCAAAATGAAATTTTAATCCTTGGTCCCGACTATTTGTCTTTAGCTTGTATCAAGGTTTAAAATTTCGAGTTGTGTCGAAGTTTCAGTCCTAGCTCGACGGTTTTAGTATCATATTGTTCTGTGTTTCGGTACTTTTTAAATTTTTAAATAAAGGGTTGTTCAATGCATGAAGTTGTTGCAAATGTGGGGTCATAGGAAGAGTCGGACCACATTGGGTCTATTGTACGCATCCTTATCCTTCATTGCAAGAGGATGTTTTAATGACTCGAACCCATAACAAATTTACCATTGTGCCAAAGCTCCCTTTCTTTTTAATTTTTTAATATAAGTGTATATTAATTAAAAATGAATTTTATTAATATTTGATTGCTATATATGCTCACTATTGATGTTATATTTTAGTTATTGACGTGTTGATTTCATATTTCGATATTTTTTTTATAAGATGTTTGATGCCTATTATTACAACAGCTACAGAAACTATAAATTTAAAAATTATTTAAAAGTATAAAAATATATATTTTTTTAAAAAAAATATTTAAAAGATATAAAAGTAATTCTTAAAATAATCAATTTTTTAAAATAAGTAATTTTCAAAATTCAAAACTAAATCTAAAATTATAAAATTATTTGAAAGGCTAAAAGATAATTATAAAATTATTTGAATGCCTTAAATTAGTATTTGAATGTATTTGTAATGTTTTAAAAAAAAATTTAAATGTTTAAGAATTATATTATGAAAAGTTTTAAAATTATTTTAAATTCACATTCAATTTTCAACATATATTAAAAATTTTAAATTATTTTACAAATTTTTAATTATTCTCTAAAATTAAAATTAAAAAATAAAAAATTGCAACTACTGCAGCAAGTGTCGCGTCTCCGCGGAGGCCGCGACACTCTCCGCAACCCTCCCAGGGGTCACAACACCCTCTGCGCCATCACGGGGTTAAAAATGGTAAATTCCACCTATGCCAACTTGCACGACACAAAATTTAAATCCATGGTTTGTATTCCTCTACTAAGCTTTATGGAACAAAATATACTAGTAATTAATTAATATTTTCTATTATATTAACTAATATCATTTTTCTATTATATTTTCTATATGATCAACTTTCTAATTATAAAATTTATTGGTGTGTACTAGCTCAACCTTATTTCTCTCATTTGATCACATATTGAACTACACTTAATTGCTCTTAAATGTTAGTATTTTTATTTTATCCTTTCCAATAACTTCATATCCATCTTAGAATTTTCTTCTTCTTTGCTACAATAACTTTTTACTTATTTTTTCCTAATATCTCAACAACTGATTTATATAATTTGATGGGTCATTCCATAATTTTATAAAATTTTTGTTTTAATTTAAGGACACAACAATCACACAAAACTACAAAAGCTCTTCTCTCATTCTTCATCCTATTAATGATTAATATCCCTTTTCTATTGAATAATAGATAAAGATACTTTTGAACTCTTATAGGTTTCAAGTTCAACCATCCTAAGAATGCCATCAATTCTTTTATTGATACTAAAACCCAAGCTTAAAATGTTGACTTGTGTTGGAGTTTCAATCTCTAACTTGAATGATTTGGTTTCAGTATTATGCCTTTCAATTTCAATCATGTCAACAAGGAGGATGAAGAGAAGAAAGAAGAAGTGGAAGAAGAAAATGAGTAAAGGAAGTTTACCTGGTTGGCAGAAGGAGTTCATAGCTCCGGCATAAGGTCTTGTTGGGTCGTGGAAGGTGCTTATGGTCCGGGTGGAGTGTTGTGTTTGATAATGGAATGAGTTGTTTAAGGGAAGGAGGTCACTACTTGGGTGGATAGTTGCATTAGGTCACAAAAAAGAAGCTCATGGCTTGGGTGGAGGGTCGTTGAATGACTAAAGACGCTTAGACCTCTCGCAACAAATGTGGAAGACCCTTGCAACTTGATCAAAAGGTTTCATCCTTGCAATCCCTGCAGGAGACTTTCGAGCTTGCAAAAGATGATCTAAACGAAGGTAGAATTGCAAAAGAACTCATACCGGGCATCAAAGTTTCTCAAGTGTTGGTTAGCAAGCAGAATGAATAATTTTGCCCATGCTAACTGATACGATTCAAGATTTGAAACCATGACTAAAACTACATTTCATATATTCAGTTTTTGTTATACTTATCTTAAAAGCCTAAGGTTCTTAAGATTTTCTCCATCATTAAATCTTTAAATTTAATCTAATTACACTCTTGTCAATTAACATATTACCATTTGCAAATAGCATACACCAAAAAGGAATCATTGAATAAAAATAGAACAGCATATGCCATTTATACACATCATTTTTTCCTATATCATTATGTTTGTGCATTTGTACAACATTTTCATTTCTTTTCCATTTCATTAGTATGTTTGTCTATAAATCAATGTTTGCATTTGTGCATCTATATGTGATTTTGATCATGAACTTATTGGATTCAAGAGTATTTCAACTGCAATGGTTATTTAAAATTGTCTTTTATCGCTTGTTTCATGTTTTAATACTTCTTCTGTTAATCACTAAATATCTGATATTTTCTATTGATGCTAGGATGCTCAATAACGTCCATTAGCCACACAGGAACATATGATGATCCATGCCTCGCCCCAAATGATTTATCTTTTTCGAATGGAGTGAGCTCCACCTTAATTCAACATATTATTGGAATACCTTTTGAGTGATGGGTGTGACACGGCATATTGAAATTAGGATCTTGCAAGCTCATTAGTCTCACATGGACAAGGGCATTGATCCATTTTTTTTTTTAATTAAGAGGTTATCTCTCTTCCAAATGAATGGTCACTTTAGGATGGAATGAGCTCCAACCCAATTCATTACTGTTTTGGTGTAGTAGTGTCAGGATTCCAGTACAAAAATAACCAAGATGGCAGTCTAGTATTGTGGTGTTTCTAATCCCTTTTTCCTTCTGATTGTTATGCTAATTCTTTTTCAGAGAATAACTTCTCCTTGGCTCCTCGCACTGTCTTTGCTTATTTATGTTCTGTCTTTTTCACTTTTGAGTAGTGCACTACAAACTATTTTTTTTTTCTATATTATGTAGGGATATCCAGTTCATTTATTCATAGCCCTGCATGATAAGTTATCTGACTTGTTCTTTGCGCAAATACAGTTAGTACTCCTGGAAAACAAAGGGATTTTGGAGGATTGGAACATGGTGACGATCAGGCTGCATTATTGAAGCCTGGATTCAAACCTTTATCTCAAATTGTCCAGGATGATTCATTCAGAGAATTTGAGTTCAGACAATATTTATTTGCATGCCAAGCGAAGGTTTGCACATTGAAATTTACACTTATGTGCATTTTTTGCTTCAAAATTTTTTTTTTTCATGAATACAGAGATCATTTTCAAACTGTCCACTGGTGATTGGTTGAGAAGAACTGAAGAAAGATTCCATTTTTGCATCTGTGACATTGTCAAGCATGCGATTATTATTTTTAGCTTGTTATCGAAATTATTCTTGGGTGTTTTCTTTTTTGTACCAAACTTACCTTTCTCTTTTAGAGATGATTCATCTTTTTTAGAACAACAGCTTCCTTTTCTATTGAGTTGCTATAGTCAATAGTTTTGCTGCATTGTAGTTTTATCTTGATATTCAAGTGGCTAAGATGAAAATTTGATATTTTTTCCTCTTTCCAATTCTATTTCTCAAATATATAGTCATCTGTAGCTGTGTGATATCATCCAACAATTTAATATGATTTATCTGCTCTTTCTTTATCAATATCTTGTTGAAATCAAACATCAGTCTGCCGATCTCCTTTGCTTTTCAGAAATTAGATATGTGATTGTCTTAGTGTGACACTTAGTTTTACTAAACTTCTCTTGTTTTATGTCAAGATTGTAAGTGGATTGCAGGTTTATTTGATATTAGGACTCAACTTTTTTATTTTAGTGCTATATGAGCTATTCTATGCTCATCCCATTGTGTTCCTTCCATGTTGCAGCTACTATTTAGATTAGGTCGTCCATTAGAGGTCGTGATGAGGGGCTATTCATTCATTATCAGCTTCTCAAAGACACTGGCTTTGCATGAAGTATGTGGTTCAACCAATCATATGATCTCCTTTTCATCTATCTGAAAATTTAATATTTTGTATGAAAATTAAATATTGGTTTCCATATAATGTGTTTCTTTGTTCTTTTAGAATACCCTTCCTTTCTGTTTGCGTGAAGTGTGGGTGATAAGTGCTTGCTTAGCTATTATCAGTTCAACTTCATCAATTTGTGATGATGGACTTGCTGCACCTGATAATGAGAAGGAATTTTATCGTTTACATGGAGACCTTTATTCACTTTGTCGCATTAAGGTAAATTTTGATTTATAGAATTCGTTGACTTTGCATTTATGCCTTTTCTCGAGCCTTTATATTTTCATCCTTTGATACTTATAATTACAAATGGGTATTGGACTACAAATACAAAGAGATCTTTTGAAGCTTTTTGATACTTTAGAAAGGCAATGTTTTCCTACCTTGGCATTGGCCTTTCTTCTCTACTTTTGAAGAAAATCAAGATAGCTATCCATCCATGGGTTATATGTTCAGACTGTGAAGAAACCAATTTGGTTCGCATTATTTTGTACAACTTATACCTTTTTACAATAGTGGGACCCCTGAAAGATATTATAGTTTACTTGGAGATCTTACTTCAGGTTTATTTGAGATGGGGCAAATGAAATGTGCCTTTCTGTTAATGCTTTCCTGTGGTAAAATATACTTTCATTCTGTTAGCTGTTCAGACGTATGCCTGCTCAGCTGTGAGCGTTGTCTTTTTTTACTTGTTTTTTATTTAAGTTGTCTGGATGATTTTCAATTGCTACATCAAAAAGATAAAATTCTAATATTATTTTTGGTATGACAGTTCATGAGACTTGCATATTTGATCGGTTATGGAGTTGAAATAGAGAAAAGCCCTGTCAACAGGTACAGGATCACATTATTTCTTCTTTTAATTTTCTGTTGTAGAAAAATGTTTACTTATTACAGTTATTGATAAACAAACAGTGCTTCGTTAAGCATGTTGCCCTGGCCAAAGCCATCTATTTGGCCAGCTGTTCCAGAAGATGCTTCAGCTAAAGTGCTTGCAAAGGAAAAGGCATGTTTGTTTCTTTTTCTTGGTTACATATTATCATGTTTCTAAATGACTTGAATGAAACTTATATTGATTGTGAGTTAAAAAAAATTGATTTCGACATGAGCATCTTCAGTGACTTTGTATTTCTAGAAACAGAATTTCCACTACTCATCTAATTACAACAACAACCAAGCCTTATCCCACTAAGTGGGGTCGGCTCACTACTCATCTAATTAAACAATAAAATTTAATTTCAATATATAAAAGATTTGAAATTTTCTAGATGATACAAGCAAGTTTACAAAAGAAAAGAACAATCAGCGCTTAAAGGTTTATTGTCGAACATAATTTGAAATGTTGTTCCAAGCTGGAGTTTTGATGGCTTGTGGGAATAATATTGTTTAAGTATCATGCCGTATTGGCGACACAAGGCGTTAATGGTGATGTAGAGGTGGAAGACGGAGATGAAGAAGAAAAAGAAGATGACGAGGTAGCTACGTATCTAGAGGAGTTATTCAATCAATTGAAGGAAGTTGTTCTAGACTTTAGCCCTTCCAAAGTTGATCATGAATTGAAAACACGTGGTGACCTCACGGCTCCAAACCCGTGTTGGTGCCAGTCCCTGGGTGAAACAAAAAATTTCACCCATGTTGACTGGCACAACACATTATTTTATACTATGGCAGTAGAGAAGTTGTTTTAGTTTCTCTCACTCGTAAAAGAGTTCAAGCTTGGTTCCTGTAATGATTTTCTACCTAATTAGTTTACTTTAACAAGAAAACTATAGCAATTGTATGATAAATTGAGATAAACTTTTAAATAAACTAGCTATAAAATAAAGCAAACATTATTGGATTCCTCTTGATGTGCGCCTAACCATGCCAAATATCACTATGATATGATATTCATCTAACGATTGACATGGGATCATAGGTGAAATTAGTTGTGTCATGCAGGTCAATATTAGGTTTTGGTGTTTTATGAGTAGTGCATTTTGATCATGCTTGTTGGCATGAGATTTCAAATCGTGGTTTAATATCCTTTTTTCCTCATCTTATTGTTGAAATTATATTACATATACTAAATTTTAGTTCTATTTAACTTAAAACCTTTAATTTCTAATGTCCTTTATTTTATTTACATTTTTATCAATTAGGACAATATTGTTTGAGGAAAAACATAGACCGAGGAGTGTATGTTGAATAACTTAAGTTGTATTGATGTAAAAATATTAAAACATACAAGTTAAAACTAGCCTTCAATCTAAGTTTATAGTTTTAGTAAAAATATTCACTATACTGCAGGTAGCGCTTTATGTCACAACCCATCCAATTTCAAGCCCAAGAGTGGCCTACTCTCTTGGCATATAGTCTTCTAGGTTCTTCATTAAGTTCATTTTAGATATTATTTCTTGGAATTTTTTTATCATGGAAATATTTAAATATTTTGTAGGATCTTTCTAGACATATAATGTATACCGTTGGATCAGATTGATTCAACTGTTTATTTGAGAGTTGAATACCTATAAATATGATCAAATTGATTCAACTGTTTATTTGAGAGGAGATTACCTATAAATATCTCCCTTCCCTTCACTTATACATCATCTTCAAGAATAGTAATCTCTCTATACTTAGTAATCTCTGAAGCCCTTTCAATGTCTCTTACCTTCTCTTGTAGTTTTCTTGTGAGTTAGATTTACTTAACAACTTTGCAGGAATAAGTTGTCTAAGTGACGCATAGGTGAGTAGTGTTAAATTTAATCCCATGACAATTGGTAGTACAACCAACATCTAAATATTATGCTTAGGAGTAATGATGTTGGACGCTGAGGCCTTGGGAAATCAATCTCGTGCACTAGAGAAGCAACATACATAAGACAAACACGACAAGGCTACTGGCTACGACAATGAAGGTGGATGCTCTTGAAGCACGAGTCGCTAATTTAGAGTAAGCTATCACCAAGGTGCAATCCACCATAGAGGTGATTAGCGTTAATAGCTCGGGGGAAGATATCACTTAGATAAAGTCTAATAACTAACTGTCTAGATGGGGTAGAGATAAAGTGTGGTGAGTTAAATGTTACCACCAAGAAGGTCATTTTCGATTGTAAGAATGCTGACCCTGTTGGGTTGTAAGTCGTCTCTCAGGAGCTCGCCAGACTTAAGAGTGTTCATGGAGTGGTAGTTGCAGGTATGGACAACAATGGAGTCATGCACACATAAGGTGCGTTATAGGCACACATGTGGGACTACCTCGAGGTGTTCAAGTGTCAGCTATCTCAATGCCAACAATAGCCATCTACAAGGGTGTTCGCTTTACCAAGGAGGTTGATAGTTTCTTGTATAATCTCGAGAGGTTTTTCGACTTCAAGGGTATACAAGATAATGCTTTGAGAATCAATGGTGCATCTATCTGCTTACAAGATGTTGCGCAGATGTGGTGGCATTATAAGTTTTACAACAAGGATAAGCGTCTTCACTCAATAGACACTTAGAAGAACATCAACTAAGACCAACTATGGCAAATGTGAGGGAGAGAAGGACAGACATAAGGACTATAAGTTTTGTCATGGTAAAAAGATGGACAAGCTAAAAACAGGTAAGTTGAATACACCCAAACCTAAAAAGTTTTTTTCTTCATTTATGATGGTCCACATTTGATGAGGGATTGCTCGAAGCACAAGACCGAAAACGTAATCTCAACATCATGATAAGCCAACATGAAGAAAGCCAACTCTATAATAGAGGGCCTCCACTTGGGATCACTTCAAATACTTAGTGCTCTCAAGGCTAAAGCTATCACTCCTTTGGCCAAGAAATGTTTATGTTTGTAAGCACAACTATGACTGACAAAAAAGTTTGAGCGATGCTAGATATAGGAGCAACTCACAATTTTATTGTCGAAGATGAGGCTAAGTGGTTGATGTTAGGATCGGATGTAATGATGGTTGAAGAAGCTAGAGGGGGGCGTGAATAGCAATTGTACCTACAATTAACAACTAATTCTACTCTTGCCACAAGCTTGACAAGGTCACACAAAATTAGTGCAAAGGAATAAAAACAAACATAAAACAATACATAGCACAATCGTTAACAAGAAGG
The DNA here is from genome assembly GCA_038050645.1 of Hedychium gardnerianum. Lineage (NCBI taxonomy): Eukaryota > Viridiplantae > Streptophyta > Magnoliopsida > Zingiberales > Zingiberaceae > Hedychium > Hedychium gardnerianum. Next base: position 5,937,372 of record JBBUKS010000054.1, on the reverse strand, counting down.
TTTATGTGGTTCGGAACTCACTCTATGGCTTATGACTTGGTGAATCACTCTTGTAAAGCCCACTGTTATTCTTCTTCACGGTGAACTATGTGGTTCACAACCTTCATTTCCACTTAGTGTCCTATGACTCGTCAATGAGTCACTCCTAGAAAGCCAACTATTATTCTTCTTCATTGTGAACTAGTAGAGGTGGAGAAACCTCTTATAACATACAAGTATTACAAGAGAATCAGAGGAAGGCTAACGATTACATGATGAAACCTAATAGGATTTAACCAATCACTATTTCGTCAACTATAAGTTCTTCATCTTACTCCTCTTTTATAGTTTTCATCCTTCTTTAAATTTCACTTGTTATTTTGTTCAACTGAACTGACTTTTATTAGTCGAGTGGATCCACCTATGAGTCAATCAGTCAACTATTTTTAACCTGAGTCTACCAATTACTACTTGAGTCGACTAGATTCCAGCATTAGTCGACTGATCCACAGTAGCTCTTAGGTTATCCGACCGTTGCAACGTAGCTTTATAGATCAATGGCTCCTTGCTTTCCTGCTCTATCATTAATCCTATCAGGATTGACTACAAATCCATCAGCCTCGAACAAAAACATTATGTTTGTTGGCTAATCGCCCTAAGTCGACTCCTTAATTGACTCAACACTCTAGTCGAGTTGATTCAATTCCAATCAACTAGAAGTTCGTGTCTTATCGTCCTAATAATCGAGTTCGCCTAAGTTGAAGATTACCCTTGCCCAAGAGTGCAAGTCTCTCAACTCTCACAGCTTACCGCTAAAACTTACCTTTTGTAGCTTAACTTCACTACCAAGGTCGTCTTCCATCAGGCTTTTGCCCCTCAAATGCACTCAAGCCCTCGGCTTGTTCCACGTGTCATCCTTCATACTCCACCTATATAGTTCTCCTTCCCTCCAGTTTTTCTTAATGTTGTGCCTCGATGCTCCTCGACTTGCGGTCCCTTAGATGTCATCATCCTTCTTTGATCTCTACGAACCTTGAGTCACTAAGTTGCCAATTTCATTGTGCCAATTCATCATCACCACTTACCTTGTCTAATCACAAGCTCTCCAAACTCCATATGTGTCCCGACTTCTGTCAAGTCTCTGCACACTTCAAACACATGCAAAATCACACTCTTAGCACAAACATCAAAATGCAACACAAGGTATTCTCTCAACTCTCACAGCTTATCACTAACACTTACCTTTTTTTTGCAGCTTGACCTACCAAAGTCATCTCCCATCAGACTTCTTGTCCCTCGGATGCACCCGAGCCCTCAGCTCGTTCTACGTGTTATCCTTCATACTCCATCGACATAGTTCTCCTTCTCTCTAGCTTATGCGCCTCAATGCTCATTGCCTTGCAATCCCTTAGATGTCCTATATCATCTTTCTTTATCTCTACAAACCTCAAGCCACTAAGCTGCCAACTTGGCCGTGACAAGTCATCATCAACATCACTTCCTCATCGAATCATGAGCTCTCCAAGCTCCATGTGTGCTTATCAAGTCTCTGCATGCTTCAAACACATGTGAAATCACAATGTAAGGCCTAACTTAAACTCTTAGCACACACATTAAAACCCAAGGTCGAATTTGACCACTTAGGACACAATTGCACCAATAGTTGGGTTGTGGTGGAGGTTCCTTCAAAGTTGTGAATCGCCAGTTAGGCCCATTGTTGGAATTGCCCAGTCAATTTAGGTTTATCTTGGAAAATGAAGTGGAAGCCTAGATTTCTCCATCGTGTCAATGGATGACTTCCAAGTAGTGCTATGATTTGAGTTCTTCGACGAAGTGCATGCATTTCCTCTACCAGCAACTAACTCCCTCAACATACTTGCAAGAAACAAAGCATGTGTGACTCTTATAGAGCATGCTACCAAGGTAGAGTCCAAGTTCTAACTTAAACCCTTAGCACAAACATTAAAACCCAAGGTAGAACCTGACTACTTAGGACACAATTGTACTGACATTGGGGTCGTGGTGGAGGTTCCCTCAAAGTTATAAATTGCCGGTTAGGCCCATTGTTGGAATTGCCCAGTCGATTCATGTTTATCTTGGAAAACAAAGTGGTAGCCTAGATTTTTCTATCGTGTCGATGGATGACTTCCAAGTAATGCTATGATTTGAGTTCTTCGACGAAGTGCGTTCATTTCCTCTACCAGTAACTAACTCCCTCAACATACTTGCAAGAAACAAAGCATAAGTGACTCTTACAGAGCATGCTACCAAGGTAGAGTCCAAGGCACTATCAGCTCTACAATTCAAATGAGTGTTGAAGTCAAATCCAAGCTACCTTGCCACTATTTGGGAGTTGAAGGATGTGTGGAAGCCAAGGAGCCAATCCCAAAGGTCATACAAGTGGTGCCACAAGAGTTTTTAAAAAAGCTTTTGCCAAGGCATCAGGTAGATAATTAGATTGCGTTAGAGCCAAGTACTAAGCCACCAACCATAGCACCTTATCGCATGACACCTCTTGAGGTAGTTGAGTTGTGCAAACAATTCTTGGACTTGCTAGACTCAAGCTATATTCGTCCTTCCAAGGTTCCCTTCAGTGCCCCTGTATTGTTCCAGAAAAAGGATGGGGCTCTCCATATGTGCATCAGCTATTGAGTGCCATAACGAATACTTCATCCCTTTGATAGTTGAACTTTTTTATCAATTAGGAAAAGCTTGATACTTCTCTAAACTAGATCCTACAGTCAGGATACTACTAAGTGTAGATTGCAGCAAGGAATGAGCCAAAGACAACATGTGTAACAAGGCATGGTGTCTTTGAATTCTTGGTTATGCCCTTTATGTTGGGATACAATCAAAGTCCCATATTGGTAATACATGGAAAAGATCATGGATTTATAAGAAGAAAATATCTTCATTGGTACGAGACATTTTGGGTGAACTCAAAAAAAAAAATCCATGAGGGCTTAGGCCCAAAGTGGATAATATCATACCATTGTGAAAATATGTGAATTTTTTTAATCCATGGTCTAGACCGGATGTCATGTGAGGTGACCTTGAACGAAGTTATGGGGAGGCCCGGAGCAAATCAAGAGTGACCGAATGCTTGAGGGGAGGCCCGCAGATCAAGAGTGACTGGATGCTTGTGGGGAGGCCCGGAGCAGGTCAAGAATGACCTATGCTTGAGGGGAGGTCCGGACCATGAGAGTAATGGTGGTCCTTCGTTTGAAAGGAGGATTGTTGGGATACAATCAAAGTCCCACATTGGTAATACATGAAAAAAAATCATGGACTTATAAAAAGAAGATATCTTTATTGGTACGAGACATTTTGGATAGAACCCAAAAATCAATCCTTGAGGGTTTAGATCCAAAGTGAACAATATCATACTATTGTTGAAATATGTGAATTCTTTTGGTCCTAACACTTTAGTCTTACAAATGCACTGATGACTTTTTGTACCCCTATGAATAAGCTCTTCCACTCCTATCTTGATCACTTTGTGGTAATCTACTTAGATGATATTGTAATGTATAACACAACCCTTGAAGATCGCGCACAATGCCTTAAGCAAGTCTTCTAAGTGTTACATATAAATGACTTGTATGTCAAGCAGGAGAAATGCTCATTTGCCTAAGAAGAGGTAGAGTTCCTTGGTCATGATGATCAAGCCAAGGTAAAGACTATTCAAGACTAGGAGACACACACCAAGGTTACAATCTTTGGGTTGGTAAAGTACTATCAGTTTTTCATCAAAGGCTTTTCTAGTAGTCACGTGTTTAACCGTTCTCTTCAAGAAGGATCACTCATGACAATGAACATAGAAGTGTACCAAGCATTTGAGGAGTTGCAAAAGACTATCATAGAGGAACCAATGTTATTATTGCTCAACCATACTAAGCCATTTGAGGTACACACTAACGCCTCAGAATTTGCTATTATGAAGTTCTTATAGGAGAGGGACAACCCATTGCCTTCGAAATCCGAAAGTTAAACAACATTAAGTGACATTACATAGTGCAAGGCAAGGAAATAACTGTCGTCATACATTGCCTTCAAACATGACGCTATTATTTGTTGGGTTCACACTTCATCATCCTAGCAAACAACATTGTGACAAGTTAATTTGAGATTTAAAAGAAGCTCGGTCTCAAGCAAGCTCAGTGGTAGGGATTCTTGGTAGATTTTGACTACCTACTTGAGTACAAGCTTAGAAAGACTAATGTGGTGGCTAACGCACTAAGTAGGAAAGTGGAGTTGCCAACAATTGAGCATTAGTCGACCAAAGGCACACTTGTCAATCGCATCAAAGAAGAATTAAGCTGTAATCCTCTTGCTTAGGGTTTGCTGAAGTTGGCTAGAGAAGGGAAGACATGATGCTTTTGGGTAGATTATGACCTACTTCTTACCACAATGATAAAAATTTTGTTACCAAACATGACAACTTGTGGAAGGAAATTATCAAGGAATGTCATAATTCTAAATGGACTAGTCATCCGACCCTAGCGCTCATGGTGGACACATTATTGGCCATGGATGTGGGATGACATTAAGACTTATATGTGGATTTGTCCTATTTGCCAGTAAGACAAAGTCAAGGTTACTTGAACCCCTACCCATTCTAGAGCGGCTATGGCAAAGCGTCTTGATGGATTTCATCATGGCCTTACCTAAGTTCAAAGAGTATGAAAACATCATGGTAGCAGTTGATTGATTCAACAAATATATCACATTAGACTGCAATGTGGATGAGGCAATTTGATTGTTCCTTCGACATGTGCTCAAGCTTTAGGGAATTCCACAAAACATAGGATGATTTTGAAACAAGCTTATCAAATTGTTGGGGACGCATTTTAATTTCTCTACAAGCTTTCATCCCAAAGCGATGGGTAAACTGAGCTCATCAATGGGCTACTTGAGTTTTACTTATGGCACTATATGAGCACTCATCAACAAAATTGAGTAAATACTATAAGTTACAATGGAGTGAGGCAACAGTAAAAGTCCATTTAATGCGATTGGACAATAACCTATGACACCCAATGTCATTGTCTTAACTTGTGAAGTTAGGAGCCCAACAGCCTATATGCTAGCTAAGGAGTGTCATGAACAAGTCGAGATTTCAAGGATTTATTTGGACAAAACAGCCGAGAATATGAAGAAATGGGCAAACATGAAGAGGCGAGGCGTAGAATTTGAGTAAGGTTACATGATATTGTTGAAACTCTTACCCAATAATTTAAGTCCCATGGAAAATGTACAAGAGGTTGGTGAGAAGATATGAAGGTCCCTTCCCAATCGTTAAATGTGTGGGAAAGGTATTTACCAAGTATAACTTCCACCCAAGTTCAAACTTTATCTTCCCTTTCGTGCGAGCATTCTCAAACCTTATGACAAAGATGAAGATGACTAGAGCAAAAACAAGTCCAACTATGCACCAACAATTGTTCTCATCTCCAATGATAAAAATGTAGAGTACATCGTTACAAATAGGATCATTCGAAGGAGAGAGTTTCAAAGTACATCAAATACTTGATAAAGTGAAAGAATTTAGCAGACATTGAGGCGGGTTGGGAATGAGTGGATGTAATATTGTAATTCACTGAGCACATCAAGTGCTATAAGGAAGAAAATGCGTCGAGGGCATCGTGAGCTTAGGTGGTGGAGAATATCACAACCCACCCAATTTCAAGCACAAAATAAATTCTTAATTCACCATTTTGGCTCAATTTTTTCTTGCCTATGCTTTTTCTAGGGTAATTCTTTAAGATCATTCTACATATTTATTTGGAATCTTCTCATCATGAAACTATCTAAATATTTTGTAGAATCTTTCTAGACATATAATATACACGAATCAAATTAATCCCAACCGTCAAACCCTCTTAATCTCTCTTAACTTCTCTTTCTGGTTTAGCTAGATCGGCTTACTTAGCAACTTTGCAGGGATAAGCTATCTAACCGTCACGGGTGAGTAGTGCTAAAATTAAGCCCGTCACATCTAGCACTATTACATTATCATAAATTATCTCTTATCACAATAATATAATTATTAAAGATTATGTTTTCTCTTTATAATCCATTAGAACAATTCTCTATATACTTTTTCTAGATCAATAAAAATCATTTTCTCTCTCTCTATTTCCCATTAGTTATCTACATTTCTAAATGAGCTTCAAACATGAAACCCAAGTTAGTATTAATAATTTTTATTTTCTCTTTATTCTTCTCTCAATCACTTTTTTCAAAGTTTCATGATATGACTTGGTGATTTAATTTCTCTATAATTCAAATAACATTGTATTTCACTTCTATTTTCATAAATCAGTATTAAAAAAAAAATCCTCATTCATGCATCTTAAATTTCAATTTTTTGTCAAATAACACAATTATCTATCTCTTATACAAATTTCAAATTAACACATTCAGACCTATCTTTATTTTCTTTTAAATTGTTTTAACCTGATTAGATACACTGTTATGAACAAAACTATGATTCCTAAACTTATCATAGTTTTGAGTCTTCAAAACTATTTTTTTCTAGAATTAATCTTTTTTCATTCATTAATTGTTTTAACAACATGAACCTTTTGTTTCAGATTGGTCACCTTTAATTCAGTTTCCAATGCATTATTTCATAGCACTATGTTATTTTTTGCGACAGATGATTCTTCAAGCAAACCCCAGAATGAAGCACTTTAATATTCAGAGAAAACAATTGCCGCTAGAACCTTCGTCACTTCTACGAGAGGCTAATAGACGAAGGGCTTCCCTTTCTGTTGGAAACTTATCTGAGTTAATTGATTACCGTCAAATAGATGGGTAATGGATGCAAACAAGGAAGAAATATTGGCTGTCACATTGGTTCTGTTTTCCATTCTTGGGGGCAAATGTGTTCTTGTTTATTTATTTTTTTATAATTTCTTATGTGGCAGTTCAGGTATAGATGGACACCAAAAAATTTCTCCAAGTACAATCCAAGCAAATTCTATGTCACGAACATACTCTGGACCAAATTTGGAAACTTCTTTGCCCCTTGATCGCCCTATGAGGATATCGGAAGTCCACGTTGCAGCTGAGCATGCACTCGAGAATACGGTTACAGATCCAGATTTGTTAAAATCCTTATCTTCTTTGGAAGAATTCGAAGTAAGTTTATTTCTGGTTTTTGTCAAAAGTGAAACATGTTCTCTAAAGTTTCATTTCCTTATTCTAAAATAATAAGGTTCTTGAAGCTGAATGATTATATCTTCTTTGGCTATTAGAAGATTCCCTCATTACATCTGCTTCTTGATAATTTTTAGGATGTCCAAACCAATCAAATTTCCCCCCTTTTTTTCAGTTTTGCTGGCTTTTACCAATTTGTGCTATATTGAACTATTAACTTTATAAGTATTCATATGATTTCACCCAGGAAAATAATTGTTGACTAGAGCTATTATTTTTCAAGTCCACAGTTTTCTGTTCATTCAACAGACTGAGATTAATTTGGTCATACCCATCACCAATTAGAATATTTATGATATCTATCTGCTGACCTTGGGCCAGGCTTTGGCTTATCCTGTTCATTTTCGTCACCTCCTTTAGTTTGTTTTCATATGTTTTAATACACATGTAGCTATTATATATAATATCATGTTTTGACAGCATTTTTCTTTGCGTTTTTCTTCTGGCAGCAAAAGTATATGGAACTAACAAAAGGAGCTGCTGATAATTACCATCATTCGTGGTGGAAGAGGCATGGTGTTGCACTTGATGGAGAAATTGCAGCTTTATGCTTTAAACATGGAAATTATGATTTAGCTGCAAAGTCCTATGAGAAGGTTTGTGCTCTATATGCCGGGGAGGGGTGGCAGGACCTCTTGGCTGAAGTTTTGCCAAACCTTGCAGAGTGTCAGAAGATACTTAATGACCAAGCTGGATACCTCTCATCTTGTGTTCGCTTGTTGTCTCTGGAGGATGGTTTATTCTTGGCTAAAGAACGACAAGCTTTTCAGTTAGAGGTTGTTCGTCTTGCACATAGTGAAATGAAACATCCAGTACCCCTTGATGTTTCATCACTGATCACATTTTCAGGCAATCCTGGTCCACCACTTCAGTTATGTGATGGGGACCCTGGTACACTTTCAGTAACTGTTTGGAGTGGCTTTCCTGATAATATTACTTTGGAGTCTCTTAGCTTGACACTTACAAATACTCTTAATACAGATGAAGGTGTCAAGGTTTGCCTGCTATCTTGTAGTACAATGAACATCGTGCAATAAGCTAGTTACAAGTTTTTTGTTATGTTTTGTTTTATCTTTTTAATGTTTTATTCATGATCGCATACCATGATTTCTTCTCTGGTTCATTATGTTTATCTATCATCCGATATAGTATTTTTCATGTGGACATTAAATCTTTGTATGTGTTTTTACACTGGATTAAATGAAGAATATGCCAAGATTTTTTTATTAGCATTGGCCAGACACTTCGTATTTTGTTTTCATGTTTTGAATTTTTTTTTTTTTCTGAAAACAACTGCATCTTATATAGGCAATAAAGATTGCAGATTCCTAAAATGACATTTTGTCTTATGCAGACAATAAAAAGTTCAGATGCTCATATTCTCAAACCTGGTAGGAATGTCATCAAACTTGATGTGCCTCCACAAAAGCCAGGTTCCTATGTTCTTGGAGTTCTTACAGGACAGATTGGCAACTTGAGGTTTAGATCCCATAACTTTTCAAAAGGTGGGCCGCAAGATAATGATGATTTTATGAGTTATGAGAAACCAACCAGACCTGTTCTGAAGGTAAAAGTTTTGGTTGCTAATGCTCAGCATTTTTCATATACATGTTTGTTTGGATTTAGGATTTCAGAGTAGGTTTTCTTTTCTTTGGTTATTTAGCATCCCCTATGAAACAGTGTTGCCAGGTTCCACTGAGTTGAGAGTGTATACAATGGAAGGAAAAGAAAGAAAAAAAGAGTCAATAATGTTATACTTCAATAAGCGTGGCAAAACTCATGGATTCTGTCTTCTTTCAGGTGCTCAAGCCAAGAACTCTAGTGGATATTTCTGCTGCAGTATCATCGGCTTTGTTAATGAATGAACTCCAATGGCTTGGACTTATAGTGAAGCCAATAAACTACTCTCTCAAGGGTGCTCTTTTAAGCATAGACACTGGTCCTGGGTTGATGATTGATGAGTCTCATACAATTGATATTAATGAGTATGCAAATACAATGGAGGATAAAGTTCATGCACATGATTCCAACACTATAACAGAGAATAACACTCATCCTCTAGAACCTAAACAGCTTTATATTGAAAATGGTAAAATAGCATTGCCAGATTGGGCTAGTGACACAAGTACAACCTTATGGTTTCCAGTCCATGCTATTGATGACAGGATGGCAAAAGCAGCATCTGCAGGTTCAGTCATTTCCTTTCCATATAATAGCATTGTGGAAACCTGATAATATATTACATGAACAGTTTTCGTGTGCAGATAGCCCTCACAGGCAGAACATGGTTGATGGCATGAGAACAATTGCCTTGAAACTTGAATTTGGAGCTTTCCGAAAGCAAATATTTGAAAGGCAATTTTCCTTACTCATGTACATAATATGTCAACTTTTTTGAGATTAGCTAATTTTACTTTACCATATTCCCCTTCGCACCAGGACCATTGCCGTGCATTTCACTGACCCATTCTATGTCACTACAAGGGTTGCCAATAAATGCAATGATGGCACTTTACTTTTGCAGGTTTGACTATCCATCCATATCTAAATGATGTTAATTTAACAAGCGAGAACTACCCTGGCATGTATGGTTATTATTAAATGTCATTCAGCATGAACCTCTCTTATGTTTGGTTCCCTCTTCTCGCCCATGTATTTTTGTTGTGAAAATAGACATCATTTCTGCACATTTTCTGAAAATTTGTAAAATTATGTACTGGAAAGAAATTTTTTCTCTTGAACATGTCTGTAACTCTGTGATTATCTTTTAATGACTACTTGAATTAGTGTCTTACCGAAATTTTCTGCTTATCTAGGTGACGATACACTCCCAAGTAAAAGCTACTTTGTGCTTATATGATGCGTGGTTAGACCTTCAAGCTGGATTTGTGCATGCGAGGAAGGAAAATGGGAGACCTGTTTCAAGTTTTTTCCCTCTTGTCATTTCTCCATCTTCTACTGCAGGAATCTTATTTAGTATTTGTATAGATAATATGGCTATTGGAGGTACATTTGTTTTCACTGATTTAGAGTGCTTATCCTTACTGCATAGGCCGCCTTTTTTTCCTCCTTTTTCTTCCTTGTTTAATGCAGTTGGCAATCTCTATCTTTTGATTGTGGCATTCTTCTGAACTGAACTCTTCTTCACACAATATATTATATAATATATGCAGCCTAATGTGTGGAATTTAGTTTATGTTGTGAAGAGAGAAAGTCCTTTTTTTGTGACCGGTCAAAACTGAACAACTGGTTTATATTGTTTGTTTTTTGTTTGCCAGCAGGATATATACATCATAGTTAATATTTTTTTTTTTCAATTACATTCTAGATCTTTAGCAATTGAACATAACCCATTTGTTAGTTGTGACTGGTTAAAACTGAATAACTGGTTTATAGAGGTTGCTCCATAATGGGGGATGTATCAAACATCATAGTCAATACATATAATATTTCCAATTGCATTCCTGATATGCAATAGGAACTCCACATCTGCACCCGCACCTTGGAGAGCCAAAAAGTGAAAAGAGATAAAGGCCCCCCACCCCCTGGTGCTTGAATGCGATTTTGGATGTCCTGTGTTAGTCAAACTAGGACATGAATAGAGATTTTATTATGTACATATTTGAACACTGATATAGAGAGGTGCGCTAACTTCCTACCATTGTGAGTACCAGACTATTGCTAGCAGGACATGTTATGTCAGAAAGCATACGCAAAGCAAATTATTAATGGAAATCTGATCTAGGCTCTATCTCATGCATATTGGTGACAGTCAGCATCCTACAAATTCTTTATTCTTTATCCTTGAATTTTTTTCATGCACATCTAAATTGTTTTAACATGTTTAACTTTCTCAGTATATGAACTAACTTAAATAATCTTGTTAGTTTGTATAGTGATTATTTGTCTCTAAATTTCAGGTTATAAACTTCTTTGCCTTGTATTTTAGAACTTATCTATCTAATATTATTGTTGCTAGCAGATCAAAATGAGGTTCTCCAGGTAGAGAGTATTTTGAATGTTATGTATGGAATTTCTGGTGACAGAAGTAATGGAGCACATTCGCCTACATCATTGAAGCTTGGAAGCAGTGACAAATTATTTTTTAAGGTTGCTATCGGTTTACAGAGGCCCATTCTTGATCCATGTGTCGCAGTTGGTTTTGTTCCTTTTTCTTCTAATTGTCTAAGAGTTGGACAACTGATTAATATGAAATGGAGAGTTGAAAGGCTGAAAGATCCTGAAGCTGGCCCATCATCCTCATGTAAAGTAAGCTCTTTGAATCATTCATTAATATGTTCTCGAGTAATTTCTCATGGATAATTTAAGTCGAATTTGAGGTTTTGAAATAGATTGATGCTTCTTATTAAATAAGGAACTACTTCATTCACAATTTTCTTATAGAAATGTTCAAGATATATAAAATTAAGTCCGACACAATGTGCATGTAAATAAATGTGTTCTATATTTTTTATGAAAAAATCTATGTTTGTATAATTTCATCAAGAGCACCTGCTTTAGGATTGTCAACTATTCAGAAACCTGTTATACTGCTAGATTGCAAATGTCTGACTATAACTCAAACTCCAGGATTCTGTACGGATCAACCGTATTATGCTCCATTAGATCGATGAACATATGATATTTTTATTCAACTATGGATCATATAGTTTGTAGATTCACCGATAATTCATGCTGCAGGATGAGGTGCTTTATGAAGTTGACGCCAATCCAGAAATCTGGATGATTGCTGGGAGGACCATGGGACATGCACTGTTGTCAAATGCGCGAGGTCATTCCCATCTCATTCATCTTATGCTTCTCCTTCAATTTGTTGATCTCCGGCAAACATGGCTAACCTATGCAAGCAATGCAGGTTCAAGAACAGAAATCACAGTGACATGCATGCCACTGGTTTCTGGGCATGTTCGTCCCCCCCAGCTGGGTTTACCGGGAATGGACGATGCAAACATCAGTTGCAATCCACCGGGGCCTCACTTGGTGTGTGTACTGCCTCCCACCTTGAGCTCTTCTTACTGTATTCCTGCATGATTTTACTAGGAATTTGTGACTTTGTATACACGTAGCTAATTACTTCGTGCAATTTTGGGTTGTAAAATTAGGTTCCAACAGAACATGTAGCAACTTTGATAGGGTTTTTGCTTGTACCATTATTCTTGTACATGTAAATTGTATGCCAAAAAGGATGTCATGTGGATGTGTCGTGCGAGACCTCACATCGCTGCATTTTGCTACAAGATCACGTTTCTTCTTTCCGATATCCAAGTTACTATAAAATTTCTATCATATTATATCAGTTAATTTGCTTAGTTTGATTTTGTCAAATATTGTGCTTGGTGCTCTGGTTAAAGATTGATATGGGATAATTATAAAACATAAGATATTATTTTGGTTCACACTTATCTACAAGTCACATTCATGGGGATAGTGTTTTGATCGATAATCTTAATAGACTCCAACTTAGGACTGTTTGTGGAAACAGTGAAACTATCACATTTAATTGTTCTACAATTCTATTTCTTTCATTTTGAAGAAATAGAGAAACATTGTTTTCTTTTCCATACCTTCTTTTTTGTTTGGCTTCTGCTAAAATAACATGGAAAGCCCACAAACATTTGAAGAAGTAACCTTGGTAAGAGTTAGACCCCACTTGACTCATCGAAATTGAAGAGGCTAGTTTCCATGGTTGGATGGGTGGCTGAGATGGATGACTACTTCGATTAGTATAACATGACACCAAACTAATCGATCATGATTTGCAAAGGTTAAACTCATAAGTTCCATAAAATAATATTGGAAAAAGTGTTCAAAATCAATGCCACAATAGGATCCCAACCCATAACACATTGCACTAAGATGAATACATCTATAATTGAGTATCAAAATAAGTTTGAGGATCTACACATGCATTGTGATCTCAAATTAGACTCTAATGAAACTCTCATCCGTTTGATACATCGTTTGACCCTAAGTTGATAGAAGAAGTTTGCCACGAGGCTAGAAATCTAATAATTCTTAAAGTCTTCCCTATTTAATTTAAAGAATCAAGCCCCTTAGGGTACCACCCTAGCATCACCACCATTATGTAAATTAACTAATTAACGTCATCCTAAAACTATTATCCAATGGGTAGAAACCAACCCTCAAACCTAAAGAAAGCTTGAAAGACTTATCTCTTGGCCTAACCCTAACCATAGTGCAAATGTTATAACTATCATGGTAGATGTTACATGACATCAAAATGCTCAAATAGAGTCGTATCCATAGAACTCGATCGCAATCTTGAACCATAAGTAACATACTTTCCAACTCTAGGAAGTGATGAAGAGGTCAAAATTAGGAATCAAATCCTAGAAACTAAAGGAGGTAGAGAAGAAATTGTAAGAATTCACATAGTGCATCTCATTTTGTTCATATCCATAACCAATGACACGTGGAAATGCACTAGTATTTTTCAAACCTATGCAAATTGTAGAAATGATAATTGCTTGATATTTATTGATAGTGAAAGCTACATGAATGTGGTTTCTAATAGGAATTGATTCCTCTCTTGTGAGAAGGTTTCCTCTCTTGTGAGAAGGTTAGACCATGGTGTTTTGATGAGTATCTTTATGTTGAGTGTATAGTTTTAATTGTGATGGATACAAAGATGGAGGGTAGGTAGTATAGATCCATGGCGTGGCTAGATGGGGGGAGAGGTGAATAGTCGGGAATTTAGAAATCAAAGTAATTTGAGCACAATACTTAAATAACAAAGTTAGATAACAACAACAATAATAATAATTAAATTTTATCTTACTATGTGAGGTCGGCTATATGGATCCTTTTACGTCATTGAGTTCTATCCCTACTATATCATCATCTATATTTAAATAAATTTTATCTTATTTTATTATTATTAACCAAATCTTTTTTGGTCTTCCTCTTTCTCGTTTGATGTGTGTATTTGTCATTGTTTCACATTTCCTAACTGGAACATTTATTGGTCGTCTAAGTACATGCTCATACCATCTCAAACGTGTTTCTCGGAGTTCTCCCTTAATAGATGTTACTCCGACTTTCTCTCTAATACTCTCATTTCTTATTTTGTTCATCCTTGTATGTTCATACATCCACCTTAACATTCTCATCTCTGCAACTCTCATCTTCTGCTCATGTGCTCGAGTCATAGCCCAACATTCAGCT
>JBBUKS010000054.1:5880423-5915550 GCA_038050645.1 Hedychium gardnerianum | reverse complement strand
CGCTTCCACGTTGGCTGTCGCCCACGGTCGTGCACATAGGGGTGTGCAGGATATCAAAACTGTATATATATATATATTATGATATTAATTTTAATATGTTTGAATGATTGTAGTTGGATTGAATGAAAAAAATTAGGATATTTGATATAAGGATTGATATTATCCTCAATGAATATAAGTATGAAAATAAATATTTAACTCCTCCGTGTTGGTCCTGGGATGGACTGGCGGGGGCGCTGGGGCGAGCGTTTCGCCTTTTGCCACAATGAAAATAAATATTTAAGTTTGTATGAATATAAACATGAGAATGAAAGTTTAAAATTTTAATAAGGATAGGAACGGAGGATATAGAATATCGAATTTAGTTTGAAATGTTGTGGACTTTTTCAGGATGATCAGTAAATTCTGTAATTAAGTTTAAAAGAGTTTATGAAAAAAAATTCTTCAATCTTATGCCTAAATACTTTTGAGCATCTAGAGACTTTAAACACCATTATGCCAATAATCTTTATGTTTTTATTTTCTGCTTTGAATTTATAAAATCATTAATTACTTTTGATTAAAAATATATTAGAAATCAAAAGAACATCCAAATTAAGAGGAATATCAAATGCCGCTCCTTAAATGATTTAATTTTTTTTTTGATTCGGCGTTGTTATAACAACTATCGATAATTATTATAATATATAAAAGTTATCGAGTAGTTGTTATAGTAAGTAGAAGTTATCCAGTAACGATTATAACATATTTAAAGTGAATTTAGAATTTAAAATTTATATGATGTAAAAACTATTGAGTAACTACTATAATGTGTAGAAATTATCTAATAATAATTATAATGTATTTAGGGTGAATTTAGAATTATAATAACTACATTATAATTTTTATAATCATTTTAATAAATTTTAAATAATTTCGATCAAGTTGATAAATAATATTTTGATATAATAATATTTAAATAATTTAAATTTTAAATTCATCCTAAACACGTTGTAGTAACTATTAAGCAATTTTTACACGTTGTAGTAACTATTAGATAATTTTTACACATTGTAACAACTATTAAGTAATTTTTACACATTGTAGCAGGTATTAGATAGTTTCTACACGTTGTAGTAGCTATTAGGTAACTTCTACACGTTATAAATCTAAATTCTAAACTTTAAACCCTAAATGTAACGACTACTGAGTAATTTCTACACGTTATGCTAGTTATCCACTTGATAGTTTCTACATGTTGTAACAGTTATTTCGATAACTTTTACACGTTGTAGCATGCTCAATTGTAACAATTATGCCAGTTATTTTTTTGTATCTATAAAAAATAATAAAGACTTTTGTTCCCTTGCGACAAAAGAAAAAAGAGTCAGTGCTCAATTTGATAGAAAATATATTAAATTATAATTTAAATATGTTAAATTTAAAAGGAATTATATATATTTTTAGATTTTTTTACCTATAAATAATAAAAGTAATTAGGTAAATTGATATGTATTAAGGAGTTGATAGGGATTGAAGCAAAAGAAAGTTTACATATAAGGAGGAGTGAGAATATATATTTTTTGATGTAGAGATCGAGAAGGAAGTTGAATTTGATGTTAGGAAGTTTAGGATAATTTATTTATTTTTAAATATTTAATTAATTTTATATTATATATTTTTTAAAATAATAATAATTTTTTGTTTTATCTTACAAATTTAATACGGATAATGATATGAGTTAAAATTTAAGCTCCAAGTTGACCACGTAGTGTTAAACACCCTTAAAAAAAATATATATAAAAAAGAACCGTCCAGGAGAGAGGTCAACTTACATCGGATTGCAATTTTTATTTTTCAGTTGCCCAAATTGCAAAACCGTCCAGAAGAGCGGGTGTGGTACGTCTAGGCTTGCTTAGTTGGCCTATAAAAAGTCTTCTCCTATTTTAAAATTCAGAAAAAGTTGTAAGACGAATAAAATATACAGTGTATTTAAAAGCATTAACTAAACGGTCAAATCAGGAAGGAACAAAGAAGATCAAAGTCTCTCTCTCTCTCGAATCTCAATCCAAGCGATCACCTTCCCCTTCCTTCTTCCAATCCTTGGTTGTTACGAAGTATGAATCCAGGACTTCTCCGCCTCCTCTTTGCCTTCTGCTTCCTCTTCTCCTCCGCCGTCCCCCAATTCAACGATAATAAGCCGGGGATCGCAACTACGGACGATACAAATAGTAGTGATTCCATCTACATCACCTTTTTCGATTGACCGTCTCAAAAATTTCGCCTTTCGGGGTTGATTTTGTTTTCAGTTATGCATTTGTCTTAAATTTTTTCCCTTTTCCAGGAAATGCCCTCGCTACTATTGCAGATAAATGGGGGATCACAATCTGGGATGAGGCGGTTGATCCTTGCGATCCCGGTGCATGGTGGACTCTGGAGAATGCAAATCCAAGGGTCGTCTGCGACTGCTCTGCAAACTGCACCGTGACGCTGCTGTGAGCGACCTTTCCTGCGCTTGTTGATTTTTAAAACTGGGGTGCTTTATTATTAATGGTCCTGTCTTGCAGTAAGATTTCAGGAAAAAATATCTCCCGTGAAATCCCAGTGGATCTCTTTGACTTGACGAATCTTACAACCCTGTGAGTTACCCTTTCTGTTATTTTCTTGTTGATGTCTAAATACAGAGATGCAGCGGCAATTTATATATACATATACACTATTAGGATCTTCTTCACCTTTGGTTGGTTAGTTTACCTAGTCGTTATCTAGTTGCTTTCCTGGAGGCTGTTAGGAGATTAGACTCTTTGATACTTGTCTCTGCTGTGTATCTCAATAGGTAGCTTCCTGTTTGTCTGTTCAATATGATTCTAGGCATTATGTAATGCTTGGCTGAAGGTCCTGTACTGGATTATTTATTTGGCAATGAATCAGGTGGCTACTGCCTATCAAAATTCTTTTCTTTTTTTTTTTCAAAAACAAAGCATTTTGGGGTTTGAACAAGCATGAAAGAATTGCCATAGTATATGATGGAAACTTTACCATGAATTCCCAGTAAATTATGAAGTATGTGGATGCAGGGATTTAAGTCGCAACATATTGAATGGCTCAATTCCCCCACAAATTGGCCAACTCAAACAATTGCAGAACTTGTAACTATCTGTTCTCTGGTCTCCTTTTGTGACAATTGGCAACTACATGAATATCAAGATGGGATTTCAATTTCTTTTTTCACTTATTGCCTAGGAGCTTGGACACAAACAATTTGACAGGAAGCATTCCTCCTGATATTGGAAACCTAACTAAATTGAGAAATCTGTAAGCAGAGAACCTCCTTCCCTAATGTTGCTTCCTTTGGTATTTGCCTATAGGAGAGGAATATTTCTTCATCATAATTGACTCTTCTTATCAATATGCCACAGAAGTTTGAGTACAAACAGATTGTCTGGAGATATTCCACCTGAATTTGGAGAACTGATTTCTCTAGAGCAATTGTATGTACATTAAATATGTCTCATTTATTTTCTTTTATGTTTAATCTGACAGATTAACTCTATTCAATTAGGTATATTGACAGCAATGAACTGACTGGTTCACTTCAATTTGGGACACATCTAGCTTCACAGAATACGCTGACTGGACTTAAGATCCTGTAAGTAACTCCTGAAACAAGTTTCTTCATCATTGGCACTAATACATTTAATGGCATATCGGAATATATGCAATTGTATTGTTGTCGTTCATTATCCCTATGCTTCATACACATGTTACCACACATCAGTTATTTTCTTTAAGTATATTTTTGTGGAATGACTATACATATGACTTCCTTTATGACTTCAGATGGGCATTTGACAATAACTTCACTGGACCTTTGCCAGAAACCATTGGAAGATTCACCAATCTCAAGGATCTGTATGAAAATATTTCCCTTTTATATCTTCTTATGCAGATGTCTTTTGCATATTTGAATCTTCAGTTTTCCAAATTATTATTTTTTTTCCTTGCAGAAGGATATTTGGTACATCGTTTGAAGGACCTATACCTCCACAATACAGTGCACTTACAAACCTGGAAACCTTGTATGTAGTTGGAAATTTTCGTCCTTTTTTTTTTGCTTCAGTTCAATGACTAATTGAGTCCAATACCATAAGTTTCTCAACTTTTGTAATACCTTCAGTATCTTAATGATTTGATGATATTCTTTGATATATTGCAAGACATTTATATCTCTTGAACCATAACTGTGAGAAATGCATGAAAAATATAGGGGTATTATATATGTGGTTAGGTGGTAACTAAAAGAAGAGAAATTAATCATGAAAGATGTACTGTAATAATTAGTAACTATAATGAATTTTCTTGAAATTAATTTCATAGTCCGTTTGGGCTAATGTGGATGCCTAGATATCATCTTTATATAGATCACAATCAGACAATAATATTAAATTTGTTCGTACATGGTTATTTGAAAATTGGGTCCCATGGATCATTGTACTATATTTTAGGTAGGAAAAAATAATTGATTTTTCATATTTCACAAATTTGGTAGATGGGAAAGAAAGAAATCAAGAAGGAAATGATGTACTAAATTCATCAGATAAGCTTAAGAAAAAAACACTGCTCACCTTTAACTATTCACATGAAGCAGATAATAATAGAAAAGTGTAAAGCATGCTCCACTTAGATTGACCAATCAAGGAAACAAATGAATTAGCCACAGTGATTTTTTGTGAAAAAAAAAGACAAATGATTTGACCATGCTAACATAGCTCGGGGAAGTGCATGGATGCATGCAGTATCATGCAAAGAAAGTAAATAATGGCATTACAATAAATCACACCATCCAAGAAACGTGCCTTGATTCCATTGATCCAAACAATCTATGGATCATATGACTCAAATGTGGATTTTCTAGCCATATTCTGACATATGACTCAAAGCTGCCACTTTACATAAAAATCATACTAACAAGACTTCCAGGTTCTTTTATTTTAGCATCTCACTTTGTTCACTGTTTTATTTAGGCTTATGTTTTATTTTAATTTTGTATGGAAATTCCGCCCATGTCCATGTCCATGTCCATTTCATTTTCTTTTAAAAATGATCCGTTCATAATTCCAGTTGAGCGTCATTTCTTGTCTTTGTCAATGTTTTAACCCTCACTTGCCTTTTCCACAGGAGACTGGGTGACCTAAAAGATCAGAGTTCCTCTTTGTTTTTTTTGGAGAAGATGACAAACTTGTCCTTTTTGTAAGTTCTACTTTCAGCAACTTCATTACCAAAACAATATTCTGATGTTGTTCTCCAAAATCATTAAATATTGATATGTTATTGTTAACAGATCATTGAGAAATTGCCTAGTTGATGACTCAATTCTTGACCGTTTCCAAAACTTTTCCAGCTTAACATTCTTGTAAGTTATTCTACATTTTTTCCATTTAAAATTATGAAGTTCATATTTACTCCTTGTCAATGATTTAGTGCATAAGTTAATTATATCCACAAGATTGAATGTGATTTACTATATGTGTTCATATGAGGATAAATGAGATTGAAAGGATCTCCATCTTCCTTAAAAGAAAAAAAGCACAATAAAGAATCTAATTTCAAAAGGTTGAACATTATGGCGAAGGTTTAATATTGCATTCACAAAAAAGATATTGGTGATTTTCATGAAATTGTTCAAAATATTTTTGTTATCTAATGAACTTATAAGTTGCTTGTGATAGAAAGCATATCTCTCTCCCCATACCAAGCGTCATTACAATCTCAGCTTTAGTGTTCTCTGCTCATTCATTGCTAAGAGCAGGGAAATAATTGTAACCTTACATGTAAAGTGTACTTCCACATGAAATCCACAATGTTTCAATCAAGGTATGAGTTGTTTTTGTCCCTAGATCATCCCTTTCTGGTTTTGAAATTCTCATGTAAAGATGCACTTGCATTTGTCAAGAAGTAACTAGTAGAAGATCCACATTTCCAGTGGTAACTTAGCATGCCATTGTAAGTCTCTCTATCTTTTTGTTCTATGATTCCATTAAAGATGTAGAGAAAGATATTGAAGTGTTATTCTGTATAAAATTTAATAATTATTCGGGAATAGTGTAATGGTTGGCACAACTGTGGTAGTGACATTACTTTTTATAGGTATACAACAAAGATTAATTAGTTGGAAAGAGTTTGAGATTCCCAGGTGAGGGAAAGCCTATTTAACTGTGTCAGCATATCATCAAGTTTGTTGATGTTTATGTGAAAAGGATGAAGAATTCGCACTGCCCAAGATTGTAACAAATTCAGTGCATGGTATATGATTGTGCATAGCAATCTAATGGAAAATATAGGTGGATGGCAGACCATTGGAAGGTACGCCTTTTGTAACCAAGCAGTCGTGTTAGTGGGCTCTGGTTCCAAACATCAAAAACAACTATTTTATTATTTTCCAATATTTGTGTCATTCATAATGACAAATATGCACATCAAACGAGGAAATAAAAGACCAAAAAAGACTTGGTTAGCAACAATAAAACAACATAAAATTTACTTAAATATAGATGATGATATAATAGGGGATAGAGCCTAATGACGTAGAAGGATCTATATAACTGACCCCACCTAATGGGATAAGGTTTGCTTGTTGTTGTATTTTGTGTCATTCATAACTTTTTAATAAATGATGGGAAAACTAAGTTGAAAATACAAAGAAGATGATCGATAGAATATTGCAATGTGTAATAATCACTGGAAAAGACACAATTGTGTCCACCCAACATCGTGAAAACTGCCTAAATTGAATTTCAGAATCTACATTAGTGAAACAAGAATTAGAAAATTTCTCACGAGTTAACCTAACCTTTTAAAATGATAAAAGTTCTTGGGACCCTAAAAATTTGTTGAAAACTCAAAGATGTCCACTGGTAGTTTGAAGCGAGCTTCAATAATGGCTATACTAAGTACTAACAATAAAAAATAAAGTATGCCTTTTGATTTGATTGCAAGTTAGAGTGGAAATATTGTACATGTTAGAATCACAAGATAGAGTTAAAAGCATGTTTTGTTGGAATTCATGCTCAACACTCAACAGGTCTATACAAGCCACTAAAAATAAATATTCTGTTGAGGTAAAACATGCAATTGTGAACACTTGACACACTGAATCAACATAGCTGCTATACATGCTTCCTTTAAATACTGAAATGATCTATATTCATCATTTATAATACAATTCATTCTCCCTGATAAAAGAACTGTACAACTGCAGCAATATGCTTTTCACTTGTTTCTAGCATTGAAACTGGAATGTATTAGTTTCATCTAGAACTAATAATACACTAAAGTCACTAAACAACTCTGATGGAATAGAGATATTTTATTTCCTTGAGATTTTGAAGAATTTCATTTATTCACTTCTCTACATTTGTCTTCAAGTTGCATACTAATCATTCCAGGGACTTGAGTCATAACAAGCTCAAAGGATCTATACCAAAATATCTGAAGAACCTTACCTCATTACAGTATCTGTAAGTCTCAGTGTTTGTTATCTGTTTGGCAGCATAAAATTATTTATTGTATATTATTCAGTTTTCATCTTTAGTTTGTATACTTTGCATTGTACTTTTCTTCAAACTGCTATAAATACGTACAAAGGACCAATGCTACCATGAAGTTGTTTGCCATAAGCTTTTATGAGATACAGATACCCTTTTCTGTTCTTTGAACTTTTTCGTCTGATGTGATAATCGGAAATTCTGGATGCCTAAGTAGGTAGTATGGTTGGTCCATTAATTAAATTACATAAAACAATCTCTTATATTGGTAGATCAAGCATTTTTTGAAATAGGGACAACAGTCAGTTTACTGTGGTCCAGTCAAATTTGCGCTGCTTGGTGTCCTACCTAGAATTTCATATATTTTTGAAAGTAGTATTCACATTATTTGGTACTACTGCTCGCACATCCAAGACAACCAATTGTAATCTAGATTCCTTTTCCATTATTTCCTCTTGATCTACTCCTAAAGAGATTTCCTTGGGTGTTTCAGTCTTCACCAACATCCTTACTTCTAAAAGAAAACATTATGAATTATGAATTTTTTGGGCTTTGGTAGATCAATGTTGAGGTTTATGTAGCTATGGAGGAAGATATATTAGCATACCAAGTCTGCAGACTGCTTTGCTTGCCCTCGATACAACAAATTGGTTAATAACTTGAAATTTTTATCCTGACTGAGCCAAATTAACCAAACTGGGATCTGGTTGAACCTCTGATTATCAAGTCAGCTAGTCTAATGCTAGGTTGGTTGAAGGTTCAAAACTAAAAAGAAAAAAATGAAAGTACCTGACCAACTAATTGTTGCTTAAAAAAATTGACAATTTTATGAAGTTTGAAAAAAAATATAAACCAAAATCAATCAGATCTAAATTTTAGTTCTCATTTTTTTTTCACCTGAATTGAAAATCCTAACCTTGAACACTCTTGCTATAGACTTTTCATGTTTAAAGAAAATACTGGAAATTAATTGATAGTGTAGCAAACTTTATTAAGAGCGAGGACCTCTACTAAAAAGTTGATTTAATATTGCAAAGGCTAAATACATAATGTTTTCCCACATTGCTTTTCTGTAAATAATTCATATTCCAAAAGACCATTTACTTTATTATCCATTTGACTCATGATTTCTTCAAGGCAGCTTCTCCTTTTTACTGTTTGAATAAAAGTTGAAAGTTTAATTCTTACTTATTTTCTTTCCTTTTGAATAGAAATTGATAATTTAGTTGTTATCCTGCAATTATTTTTCTTTAATGCTTCAAATATACCTCCTTTCTCATTCATACCTAAACTATATGCTCATCAATTCTAACATTTCTTATATATTTATCTTTGAGCAGGTTTCTAGGGTACAATAGCTTGACAGGAACTGTTCCTTTAGAGCTTTTACCTGAAAGTTTGACTACACTGTAAGTAATATCACTGATTTCACATGTTTTTTGTTCAAAGTATTGTGGACTAATATTATTGATGTAGCATTTTTCTTTTGAACAAGAAGTTTTTTCTTAATTACAAAGGGTTGGTCTAAATTTTTCTACCATACTTGGAAAAGGTGAGATGTGATTATGGAGTTGGTACTATCAATGACAATTTTAATTTAGACAGCTTATCAACCTAACCACAAATAATGCTCACGATAATTTTTTGCTTTTCAATTTGGCACGTCAAGTGTTGTACAAAAGAATACTGATGTGGTTTCTCTATGCTTGGTGCCTTATGCAAATAAACCCCTGCAGAACTTTCTCAGAAACTATGGTATCCCATGAACTGACATTGCCATGTTTTCTTTTGACTAACATTTACAATATATCATGTAACACTTGAATTCTGTCTCTTGGTCAATAAAGGAAAGATACTCCGGATGCTTCATTTCTTTACTAGAACTGCATGACTAATGTACTAAGGAAAGACATTCTATAGTGCATAAGCAACCCGTAACAGCTGTATTTAAGTTGATCAAACAAAGAAACTTTGGATGCTTCATTTTTTTACTGGAACTGCTTGACTAGTGTACTAATGAAATATATTCTGCAATGCATAACTGCAACTACTGAACTTCTTAGAATACAATACAGGAAATAGGCTAGTCGGACTAGTTTTTTGAACAGTGGTACCAATGAATGAAGTATGTTGGCTTTGAACTCATCTTGTTATCTTTCAATTGTTTCACTTATTTGACAACTCTGTACGTGGCATGTTCTGAAATTATAATTCTATAGTTTAAGAATAGTCAAAGTATGAATGACAACATTATTCTTGTTAGAGTTATTGTTCCTACATAAGGATTTTACTTTTGCGGTTATATTTCTCTAAATAACACATATTTTTTAATTATTATGTTTTTTATTTGTTCCATGTTTGATAGAGACATCTCCTTCAACAATCTCTCTGGAGTTCCTCCCGAAAAGCCAAACTGTTTATTGTATGCTGCTTATTTTATTTCCAACTTGAGCATTTTCTAAATATCACCAATTTGATCTTGTCTGTCTTCTCTTGCAGGAACTATATTGGAAATTTTATGGATGTGAACAATACAAGCGATGGGTTGAAATACTATACTTTTTTGAATTATGTTTTAAATTAGAAGACAAATAAATTCTATAGTTATATAAGTAGAATCAATTAGAGTTAAGGATGCGAGATACAATGGTTGACTTAAAAGAAAACTTAATTATGTTACAAAAATGATTTAAAAGATTCAGGTTTTGCTAGCATATGTAGACTGATCCAGATAGTTGAAACTCTTTCTTTTTCATAATTTGCTTTTCAGTTATAACATAAAAATAAATGTCTGTGACTGTTCTTAAACTCCTATCATGTAGTGGACAGTAAACATCCATGTTTTCAATTACTTATTATACTGTGCTGATTAGAAACTTGGAACACACCAGATTCTTATGTTCACTCTGTAAAGCAATACATCCAAGTACAATAGAGACGACACGATTCTGATTATGCTCTTTTCAGATGAACAATCCAGATCATCAAATATGTTATTGTTTAACAAGCATTCTTTTTCCTATGATGCAGAGCTCGGAATATGCTACACTGCCTACAAGAAAACTCTTCCTGCGCATGGAATACTTTCCCCTGTATGTGGTAATGTGCTGTGTCTTGGTTTTTGCTCATGTCTAAACATTTGACTCTGATATCAAGCAAAATATTAATTCCATTAGAGTTGAATTCTTTGTTTGACCAGATTCTGTTGAATTATCCATCTAATGGATAAACAAATTAATAACCTTAAGGGCCTCTTTACTTGATGGGAAACTGAACAATGGACAATAGAAAGGATCAATTTTTAAAAGTTCATCCTCTTGTTTATTCTGACAAATATTTAGAGAGAATAAGAGATCTGAGATCCCTCTCATTCACCATTTTGGTTCAGCTAAAATCTAAGGGTAATCAAATCTCTCATTCTCACCAAAATATCCACTCATGGCTTCTTGCAAATAATATTCACTTGTGACTCCCTATAAAACAGTACTCACTTGATTATAAAACCCTAACCATCCTCACAAGTACTAAATTCATAAACACTAAACATCATAGCTCTAGCATCAAACTTGTGAACACCAGACTCAATTAGCTGAATGGTTCTGATGGTCAAAGGGCCTTAGGCGGTCCAACCAGTTGGGATGCTTACAAATTGAGTGTACCAGATGGATTGAATGAACCAAGCAAGTTAGAACTTAGACAAATAAGTCATTCATCCTTTTTTTTCCAACCCTTAGAAGTGGAAAGTGAAAGAATTAAATTAATGATACTCAATTTGTGGAGCATAGATACTATCTCATAAATTAACATGTCAAAGTGAGTTTCTCTTGAAGCGGCATAGAATAGCACACCATAAATGATTCTGGTTACATGAATGGACATGAACACATACAGTGTTAGCGCTTAATTAGCCATCTCGCTAGTTCACATACACTGGGAAAACTATTGTGCTTGACCTTTAAAATTCAACTAGCAAATAAAACTATCATCCTTCTGAATGAGAATAGGTAGTTTATCTTCCTTCAGTATTGACCAAATGTTGAAAAAACATATATCATTCCCCCACTCACTCTCTCTTTCTGGTGGAAAATCATTCTTGGTCTACCAATTATTAACTCCATAATGTTTGTCAGAAAGATCATTGTTTGTTGACTGAAAACATACATGATTATCATATGGTGTTTCTCGTTTGAATTGCTCCAGCTTCATTTCTTGCCATCAATTGTGGCGGGTTAAATCTGACTTCTGGCAGAATTATTTTCGATGAGGATGCTGAGCCTCTGGGAAGAGTAGGCTTTTACATAAACCAAGATCATCACTGGGTTGTGATGAATGTTGCCTCTACCAATTTGGTTTATAACGATATTGTGACCACAGATTATTCAGCATTGGATTCACCAGAGAACCAAATGTACCTAACCGCAAGAACATCAACAGGCTCATTGAGATATTTTATGGTCGGATTGAGCAATGGGAACTATACAGTTGTTCTCTATTTTGCAGAGATTGTCATGGATGATAATTCATCACCTTGGGCTGTGCTTGGAAGGCGTATATTCGATATTTCGATTCAGGTACTACTTGTTTTCTAACTGGACATTATTGACTCACTTTTTGGAAATTACATCTTTATTTTCTGAAAATAATGCAGAGTGAGTTGAGGATCCAAAATTTTAACATCATGGATGATGCAAAAGAATACAATACTCCTGTTACCAAGGCCTTCAATGTGACAATTATCAATGGTGTATTAGACATTCATCTATTCTGGGCTGGAAAGGGGACCTGCTGCATTCCGGTTGAAGGAACGTATGGACCATTGTTATCTGCAATAAGAATTTCTCCAGGTTTTGTCCTTCTTCTCCAACCATCATTTCTCTCTTAATAAATATTAAACAATATTATATTTTCTTTCCTGTAGTTCATTCCCCCGTAGAGTCTGAGCCTGGTCACAGTACAAGAAGAAGAGCTGGAGTTATAGTAGGATTTGCAGCTATTGGCACGGCTACGGTAATAATACTCGTATCAATTACTTTTCTGTGGTTAGAGAGAATTGAAATTGCTCGTAAAATTGCTCAAACAACTAACCAATAAAATGATTTTGTGTTTGTTTTACTTTTTCCATTTACCTGCAAGGTTTGAGTTTCTACTGTGTTCATTGGTGATGTAAAAACATGAAATTAAATGCAATAGTTGTAAAATTTCCTCATTCGCTTCTTTATTGGAGATATGCAAGCTTATCAATGGCTCAGCAGCAACAACTCTGGTTGATAGAATCTCATCTCAACCTAACCCTAGAATTCAATCACTAAATTGTGAACTTTCTTATCACCCTTGGGCATGCTCTTCAAATGAACAGCCAAGAATCCAGATGAAGAGTCATAAGCAAACTCAACAGGAGCAGCAGAACCTAGCAGACATCTCCTGGGCTTAACTGAAGAATAGGCTCCAAATCTACCACATCCCTTCACTTCCATGCACACCATTGCTACAGCCTCCGCCGCCGAACCAGAATCCTCCGGCAACGTCGACGCATTCAACACATGGTATGTGAGACCTACCACTGCTCCTCCAGAATTGTACATGTCCACCAAACCCACCGGTGCAAATCTGAAGCCAGGCGCCAAATCCTGCATCAAATAGCATAATACAGTTTCAAGTGCTAGCAAAAACATAACAGGTTTCTGGAATTCTATCCAATTCAAGCAAACCGACCTTGATGGGAGAGACTGTAAAGATCTCATGCTCCAAAACCATCAATGAAACAGGGATGGCAGCTTGGTGAGGGAGGACCACAAGCTGCCCGGAGGTTTGTCGATAAGCGACACAATCGCCACTCCAATCGCGATCAGAGGCGACCTCTGATATGAGATGCACATCGGTTGCAGTCACAGCGCAGGTTAGAGCCACCGAGGAGGTGCTGTGGAACATATTCTTCTTCTCCGTGGAGCTCCACGCTGCGCCTTGGCAGTTGAAGACTCCGACGACTCCTGTGTATTTGTTCATGTTCCATATCTTCAACAAGCTTAACAGAAGTGCAGTTCAGCATTAGTATACTGTTAAAACATCAATCGAAACTTTGGGGATCACTATATGGTGGTGCTCACCTGATGCCGTCTCGAGTGGGATCGGAGAAGAGGCAATCTCGAGTGGGTCGACCGGGCAATTGAGCACGAAGGATCGATCCGTCCGGCAAGACCAGTTTCTTCAGTAACTTAAAGTTGTGCTTTCCGGGAGCATCGCTGCAAGTTGAAAAGGAGTGAACATCTATCTAAATTGCTACGATTTGATGATCTGATTGATGATGGTGGTGAAAATCTGGTTGAGCTCACCTGACATAAACCGGACCTCCGCTGATGGCGCGAGCAGAGGCATGGTACTCCGCCGCCGGATGAAGAGAGTGGAACATGTCCCAGTCAGGGAGCATGATCTCGCCGAGGAAGACGCTGTTGTAGGCGACAGAGGCGATGTGGATGGTGTGCGACTCCGACTCCCTTGGGTAGAAATCGTCCGACGCCCTCACCACCGCCGTCTGCTTCGAGCTGCAATTTGCTCCCAAGAAGAAGAATCTATCAGTATCGTCGAGTTCATGCATAAGCAGTGAAGCAGAGAAGCAGCCGGAGAAAGACACTGACCAGTACAGAGCATCGGTGTTGTGGCTCATGCAAGCGACGCATCCATTGTCGGGGAAATTCTTGGCGATGGAGGCGTCCAGAGCCCGGTGGTACTGTCTTGTGAGCTCCACCCTCCCTCCGATCTCGCCGCCGAGGGTCTCCAAGATGCACTGCACGTCGACCTTAACCCCGTCGACCCCCGCAGCCGCCAAGTGGCTGTGGAGCTCGTTGTAGAACTTGTAAACGCTCTTGGGATGCACCAGGCCCAGTCCCTGCACCGTGAGGCTGTCCGTCTTCATCCCCGGATCGTTCTCCACCACTCCCGGCGAGACTTTGGGGAACTTCATCTTCGAGTTGTAGTCCTCCGTCCCCGGTCGGACGCCGCCCCAGTAGCCGGTGATGGCGTGCCACACGTAGACGTACTTGAGGCCGTAGTTCTCTTTGGCCGTCCGGACGATCGTCTTGATCCCCGCGGCGTGGTCGTCCTTGCTCTGAAACTTGCCGTTTTCTTTGATTCCGGTCAGCCGGAGCACAGGTGTCGGTCTACCGTCACGACCGGAGTCATCGTCATTATCGGAGCCGACGGATTGCCAGCCGTCGTCTATGATGACGAACCTCGGCGGGGCGCCGCCGTCGCTAAGGCTCCGGAGACCGGCCTCGACGCCCTCCTGCGTCACGTCCTGGTAGAACGCGTCCCACGTGCACCACCCGAAGAAGTCTACGATGCCGGGGAGCTTCTTCTCCGTCCGGTGGCGGAATGACCGGAGACGCGCCTTGACGGCCTCGACGGCGCCGGTAATGGCGGCGAACGGGTCGGAGGTCGCGGCGCCGACGAAGAGGGCGTGGAAGAAGGAGGCCGACTTGGTGTCCTCGTCGCCGCTCTCCAAACAGAGCTCCAGATCATCTGCATCGTTGCCCTGGAGACAGGCGCGGAAGGGGCCTTCGGTCAAGGGGAGGAAGACGACGTAAACCACCTCGTCGTCGCCGGCGTCGTTAAATGATCCAGTTTTGGACTCCAAGAGGAGGAACTGGGTCTCGCGTGGGATATCCCTCCCCTGCCTCCCCATCCTCTGCGCCATCCACCAGAGCTTGAACCGAAAGCTCGCCGTGAACCTCACATCCCTGCCAAGAACATCCCATGAATCAAACCCCGCACCAACAACAAGGCAGCTTCTCGAAATCTCAAATCCGACCTGAGAGTGCCGAGGGAGACGACGTGGCGGTTGCTCGGCTCCGAAAACTCAGCGCCGAGGAAGATACCGTCGACAGGGTCGGAGCTGACGGCGGAGCCGGCGACCACGTTGTCAGGGACGCCGGAGAGGACGGTGCGGCCTTTAATCACCAGCTTCGAATCGGAAACCCGAACGGCCGACGAGATCGTCATCTCCTTTAATTCCGCAAAATGGGATCTTTGCTCGGATGCTGTCTAAGAACAAATCTAAAATGCATCAAGAACCGATTTTGAAAGGGCGAAAAAAAAAAGGCGATTGAAAAGCGAATAAATGATTACTTGGGAAGGAGAAAAAGATCTGCTGCAACTGAAAGGAGGAGGCGACGCGAGAGATCGGCGAGGAAAGAATGAGATGCGATGGGAGAAGGAAAGGGGTGTCTTTATAGGGAGAAGAAGGGAAGGGAAGGAGGCCCGAAAGGAAGGGCAGCTGTTCATGCTGTTCCCAGATCCTTGTTTCTTACAGGTTACAAGATGCGGCTGTTTGATTAATTAAATCTGAAGCTGTAAACAGATGCAGCAGCCGGAAAGGAAAAACGACAGTCGGAGGATTGAAGTTCGAGATGATGAGAAGATCGCGTAGGATCTGATGATGAGATTGAGATGGGAGGGGCAGAAGAGTAAAGACGGCGGCTATTGGGTACGCGCTGGATCCACGTAGATCTCGTGTTAGATTTTGACTGCTATAAATGTGGGTGACGTCACAAGGTTTGGAGTTGCAATCTTTGGGGAATGCAATTATGCAAAGGGTGTCCGACTTTGGCGGTTTCCTCTTTTGGCCGTTAGTCTTAATTATCCCTTCGAGCTGAATCCGAAATTGAACTCATTATGCATGAATTAATATTAGAAGTTAATTATTAATATTTGAAAATAGTTATTAATATAGAAAGTAAAGTAGCCAACGTGTAGTTATATTTTTGATGGAGGACTTACTTAGGTTTTTTGTATGCATTTATGACGGATATGTTAAGTTTGGAATAATTTGTCAACATTGATGAGCAAGTAATGTCAATTTAGAAGGATAAAATAATAAGTGTTTTATATTGAATGATCTTTAGAAATCTAGAATTACACGGTCAAAGTTTGATACCAAGAGTTGCAATTGTACACTGATTAATCAAGTCGGATAATATCGGATTTGAAATAATCGGTTCGGTTTCATAAAAAATTTTCATCGGTCATCAGGATAAATCAAGAAGTACTAATAGAGACTCATCTAAATGACTAATATTCTAAGACCCGCTTTTTATTGGAGGAAAAATTTCTTACGTAATTACATAATGAAAGTAATGAAAGTATGGAAAATGAAAAATTATTTAAAAACTCACCTAAAATTAATATGATTGACTAGTTTTAATGTATCATATTCCACTCAGCATTATAAATTGAAACATGTTAAGCATTTGAAAATTAAATGAGCAAGAGAGAAATTGTAAAAGAGTACGTAGCATCTCCCCTTTCAATAAAAAATCTCTTTTCCTTAAATTTCTCGGCTTTTGCATCCAATAATTTACTGTTAAAAAAGATATTTTGATGGTAAAATAAAAAATATTTAAGTACATTTGATATTAATGTAAGATTGTAGGACATTTTAAATTAAATGATTAAATGATTTTAATAAATTAAAAAAAAATCTTTTAATAATTTATTTTAAATTTAATGGTGTGGAAAAAATGCAATTAGGTTTTCTGGTTTTGTGAAAATTTCCTGGATAAATCAAATTAATTCTTGACTCATTTAGACAGATCTCTGATTTATTGTTCAGTGTGATCTTGATTATAATTTTAAGGATAAAATTAGATGATTTTTTATAAGGTCTTAGCATGTTTTTCTTTTTTAAAACAACAACAATATTTTATTTTTACAAAGCATGTTTTTCACACAAAAAAAAAATTACAATTCCATTACTGGTGGAGATTGAGAATATATTTGAGAGATAAGGTTTTACGAATTTAACATTTACATATTGTTTTTTTTTTCCTAAAAGGACATTTGCACACGTCTACTCGTATTGTATCCACATACATCTAGTTTAGAAGATAAAAGATATAACTAAATGAAATCGAGCTGAGTGCGTTTACCATGTTTTATTTTATTTGCTTGAGTTTGTTCTTATTCATTAAAAAATCTATTAAGGACGAAGTGGAGCTCAAATTTCTTATTGAGCTCGAGTGGAGATATGATTATTCTTATGATTTCATCAAAGCAATGTTTTAATAAACAAAATTTTTATATATATTTTTTTCATGTTTAACATATTAGATATTTAAAAATTATAAAAGTTTATAGCGTAATATATTATTTTATACATTTGAAAAAAAAAACAAAAATTAAAGTTTATATAAATTAATAAATCAGATTATTTTAAAATTGTTCATAAGCTCAATTTATTAACGTTTCAGCTTATTTATTCTTTTTATATCTTTCACTGTAGAATGAATATAAATAAATTAGTCTAATATCAAAGTTATATATTCTTTCTTCTTTGCATCTCAACTTGTTTCACATTGCTTCTTGATCACTCATCACCTTTAGACAATGAAAGATTCGATCATAATGGATTTGAGCTTTTGTGAACTTGTATGTAGAATCTGATATTATTCTTCTCCTTTAGCTATTGTCGTATAAAAAGGTTTTTGCCTTCAGTTAAAGGAGATTCCCTTTGCATTAGCTCCATCTCTTTTGACAGTAATTGATCTAATTCTAATTGTTGAAGTTGACTCTCTAAGAATCTCTCGAGTGTCATTTCCTTAACGATTTTTTCCTCTAGATATTGACAATAATTGATCTAATTGTTGAAGTCGACAGTGGCACATCTTATTCAAACAACACAACAATAAGAAGCAATTCGCTAATATTGATAATCCAGGTGTCTCTTTTTTTCTTTTAATTCAAGAACATCGTATAAACTCACGGTGTTCAGAGGCTTCACGTAATAAAAGTTGACACGCAAATCTTAGGAATTAATTCACGTGGAAGCTAGCAGAGATTATTCAACAATCACCTTTACAACTATCCAAAAAAAAAAAACTAAAAAAAAAAAATAGAACAAAGAAACGAGTGATATTTTGCCACTTGCCAGAACAGATAAGATAGTTTCTCTAATTTAATCGTGGACCACTAAAAGAAGTGGACAAAGTTATAAGCAGTCGAATGAACAAGTCACGTTCTTGCATTAAAGAAAATGTTATCTTTCACGTAATCAAATAAAACAGATGCAATGTGTTGGCCACTATAAAATTGGATGAACCATAAACTAAGGCATCTTCAAAATTTTTAAAAAGATTTATAAAACCAAAAACTTGAATAAAAAAGTTTGAACGCAATATATTTGAGATTTTTAGTTCAAGAATAATATTTACAAACTCAAATTTATTTTTTTTCTTGGAAATGAAGCTCATAATGAATATATTTAATTTTTTTTATTGGGAAGAAAATAATAAATTTTTATATTTTTGATGTGGCATATTGAGAACTATAAAAAAGTTCATTTAGAGCTTTAACCATTGAGATATCCTAATAAGTTTTTATCTTTTTGATATGACATTGAGGTAACACATTAGGGATTACACAAAAAACTCATTTAGAACTCTAAGGGCATCTCTAATGCAAGGTTTGTGAGAGATTTGTAAAATCAAAAAAAGTTGAATAAAAAATCTTGGATCATTGTAGAGATGAGATTTGAGGTTTGTAGTTCAAGAGCAATAGTGAAAACTCAAACCTGTTCTTTTGTCTCGAAATTAATAATGTGAGTGAAGTTAGAAATTAATTAACAATGAGGTTTGAGGTTTATAAGAAGATTTTTTGATTATGGAAAGAGTAATAGATTTTTATGCATTTGATGTGATATATTAAAAATTTTTAAAAAAAACTCAGTTAGAGCTTTAACTATTGGAGATGTCCTAAACCATTAGAGATGCCCTAAGCGACAAAGTGCCATTATCATTAAAAAAAAATGCTCTCAACCTAGCAATTGCATCTCCGATGATTAAAGCTCTCTATAAGTTTTTATTTTTTTTGTAGTCTTTAATGTGTCACCTGAATGTCAGGTCAAAAAGATAAAAATCGAAGATCATACTTGACTTTAAGGGCATCTCTAATGCAAGGTTTTTGGAGAAATTTGTGAAACCAAAAACTTAAACAAAAAAAATCTCGAATCATTGTAAACCTGAGATTTGAGGTTTTTAGTTCAAGAGCAGTAGTAAAAACTATAATTTATATATTTTTTCTCTGGGAGGTAGAGGTCATAATTAATATATTTGCTTGTTTCAATACAACTTAAAATAAATTATTTTACTATTAATTATTTCATGAATGGTTAGTAATGATAGAATTGTATCCCTTCTTTCTTTTATATAAATTTAAATTTTTAATAAAATTATTAGTAAATTATTATTTTGAAAATAAATACATTCGATAAATGAAAATATATATAAAATATCTATAATTAAATTAAAGTTCATAAGTGAATTAAATATTAAATAAAAATTATAAATTAAATTAAAATCATAAGTTAATTAATATATAAATTATAAATTATAAATAAAATAAATTAAAGATCATAATTAATTAAAATATTAAATGAAAATTATATAGAGTTATTAAATAAAAAATAAAAAATAAAAATATGTGATTTATAATGTAGGACTAAAAAAAAATTATAAAAAGATTTTTTGATTGTGAAAATAATAATAGATTTTTATATTTTTGATGTGACATATTAAAAATTATAAAAAAAATCATTTAAAGTTTTAATTCATAATAATCATCGAAGATGTCTTAATAGATTTTTATATTTTTTAACAATGATATTAAAATGACATATTAAAAATTATAAAAAAAAACTCATATAAAACTTTAACTATTAAAGATACCTTAGATTACAAACCTCAAATTTCACCGCTACAATGATTTAGCACTTTTTATTCACCTGTTTTTATTTTTCAACCCTCTCATTAAAAAAACGCATGGATATTCTCATCTAAATTGGATCAACGCACGTGTCAAAAACATGCAATGTATCATAGAGTATTTGTGTCGTTTTACGCAGAGATACTCTTTTAATAAAAAAATTAAAATTAAAATTGAAGCTCCTTTACCGATAAATTAGAGACGCTCTTTTATTTTTTTATTTATTATTTTTTTAACTTTTGCCCTTTTATTTTTTTACTCGAATCTTTCTCCTCATTATATCCATCCCTTCTTCTCTCCCTCTGCTTCCCGACATCCATAAGAAGTTCGTCAGTATAATTGTGGAGCAGATTGTTGGAGAAGGTAGAAGGAAGAGCAGAGAGAACCTCTTTTGGTCGATGGCTCCATCAATTAGGTGGTTTCTTTGAGGCGGAGAAGGGAGAAAGCGATGGGTAAAGAGGCGGAGCAGGCCAGAGGAGAGGTGAGGAGGTTGCTGTTCGGCAAATACGAGATTGGGAGGGTCTTGGGGAAAGGGACGTTCGCCAGGGTGTACTACGGCCGCGAGCTCAGCTCCGGCGAAAGCGTAGCTGTCAAGGTGATCGACAAAGAGCAGGCCCGGAGACAGGCCGGAATGATGGAGCAGATCCGGAGGGAGATCAAGGTGATGCGCCTCGTCCGCCACCCCAACGTGGTGGACCTCCGGGAGGTGATGGCCACCAAGACGCGCATCTTCATCGTGATGGAGTATGTCCGCGGTGGCGAGCTCTTCGCCCACGTCGCCCGCGGCCGGCTGCCAGAGGACCAAGCCCGCCGCTACTTCCACCAGTTGATCTCGGCTGTCGACTTCTGCCACAGCCACGGAGTCTCCCACCGGGACCTCAAGCCCGAGAATCTCCTCCTCGACGACCGCGGCGACCTCAAAATCTCCGACTTCGGCCTCTCGGCGCTGCCGGAGCAGCTCAGACATGATGGCCTCCTCCACACGCAGTGTGGTACCCCGGCCTACGTCGCTCCTGAGATCCTCCGCCGCCGAGGCTACGACGGCGCAAAGGCTGATCTCTGGTCCTGCGGCGTCATCCTCTTCGTCCTCCTCGCCGGATTCCTCCCCTTCCAAGACGAGAGCCTGATGCAGATGTACCAGAGGGTGTTCAAAGCGGATTACCGGATTCCGCCTTGGTTCTCCGGCGAAGCCCGCCGCCTTGTCTCCCGCCTCCTCGTCGTCAATCCTGATAAGCGTATCTCAATCCCCGCCATACTGCAGTTTCCCTGGTTCAAAAAGGGATCTTTCCGCCCGTCGCCCTTACAAATCTCTAACCTACCGCCACCGCCGCCGACGCAGGCGGAGGAGGAAGCAAAGGCAGCGACGCCGAGGTTCTACAACGCCTTCGAGCTAATCTCCAGCATGTCCTCTGGGTTCGACCTCTCGGGACTGTTCGAGAGCCAGCAGAGGGCGGCAACGGTGTTCACATCGCGGTCGCCAGCGGCGACGATCGTGGAGCGGCTGGAGACGGTGGGGCGGGAGCTCGGGCTCGCAGTGATGAGAACCAAGTCGTTCAGGGTGAGGATGGAAGGAACAGCGAAGGGATGGAAAAGGCGGTTGGCGGTGGAGGCGGAGGTGTTCGAGGCGGCGGCAGGGGTGGCGGTGGTGGAGTTCACAAACATCGCCAGCGACACATTCGAGTACGCCAAATTCTTCGAGGAGGAGATCCGGTCGGGGCTAACGGACATAGTCTGGCCATGGCAGGGCGACGACGAGGCGGACGCCGGCGGCGGAGGTGAGCCGTTTAAAACTCCGCAGAGTTGACTTGACGTTGACTTTTCTGTTTCAACGGTTGATTAATGGAGCTAAAATGCAACTTGTAAAGAACTAGAACTTTTTAAAATGTATTTCAATTTTAATATTCCAAACGATAAAATAGATGAAAATTGAAGATTTAGAATATGTATTTTGGTATTTTCCTTTATGATCTGATATTTGAGTTACAAAAAAATATATAAATAAATCAAATAAATTTCCTTTGTATGATTTTCCTAAATATTATATTATCTTAGACTGATCACTTTATGACCCCTCAAACTCTTTCTCGTTATTTGACTAGATTGAGTTTGAACTTAGCATGGGCAGATGAGAGGAGTAAAAAACTATTTGATAAAAAGTGAAATATTTGATAAAAAGATTAATCAAAGTAACTGTGAAATTCAATGGAGAAGGGATGAATTGTTCGGGGTGTAAATATTTACGTTCTATCAATCTTGAGTTTCGATCTCACGATCTCAATTTGATAAATTATACTTCATAGTAAAAAACTATTGGACTTGATGGAGATGACACCATCTAAGCATGCACAAAATGATAATATAACATCATTTACAAAGTTGAGATTATAATTTGATTTTATTTTTTGAGACGAATTTATTCTACACGCGATGCTCCTGAAATGAATGAATTTGCAAGGAGGGATCGCTATTTATGTTACATGAAAGGTTGGAGGAGCATTTTGGTTCAATTAGATAAGATCCGTCCAACTTAAATTAGATGATCCAAATTGCATGCCATTTGAATTGACTCGGTGTGTATTAGTGGCCGTTTAATCTGATTTGTCAGATTAAGATGAACAGATTAGATTCATTTAAATGAGGGGACATAAGTGCTTATTCATATGACTCAATCTAAATTGCTGAGTTCCAAAAAAGATGACTTAGATCATCCCAACTTGAGCCAATTTATACAATAAGAAAAGTTCCTCAAGCTCATCGATACAACACATATGCATCCTAAAGTGCCCAATGTGCGTGTGCGTGTGCATGTACCCGATCAATGTTATGCATCGTCCTAACAAGATACAAGCACGGATCGTCCTCATGGAATGACTTGATGACTAGTGCATAGAGCATTGTCATCATAAAATTTAAAGATCAAATTCTGATTAGTAGTCAGGTTACTGTTTTTTTTCATGCACTGGTCACTGTCCGGACTAATAAAACTAACCTCCGTAATTTATCTCATTCGTGTTGATCTTGAAATAAATTGATGAAAATACTAAAAACGAGTATTTTATCTTTTATCATCAAAATACAAGCACGAATTGAGTTGAACCAATTAAATCTCAACAACCCAAAACAAAATACAAGGAAGGTTTAATAACCTTTCCTTTCAGATGTGATACAATCTTATTTCCCATTCCATGATGGACTTTATTTGGGCTACTTTAATAATTACTTTTTTATTTATTCAAAATTGATTTTGAAAATTTTGATATTCTAATCTTACCTACTTTAGATTTCAATTTTTTCAATCAATTTTCAAATTTATCAGACAGAACCCACTTGAATTATTTTCAGAAGTTTACTGGTTCAAAACCAATTTTTTAACAAAAACTTATTAAACTTGTTCGATAATTGATTGAAGGTTGGGTTAGAGATGAATTGAATATTTCTATGTTTGAGATTTTGCACAATAAAGTGCTGAACTGTAAGCCAAATGACTTCAAAGAAATTGTTAGCCATGAAGTCTTAAGATTTTGCACAATAAAACATTAATTTATATCCTTTTTTTTTAATTTCTTAAGATTCAAAGCCTTATTAAGAAAAAATACTAAATCTAGCAATAGATCTTCTACCATTTATATCTTTTGCCTAAGGAATATCACATAATACTTTACTTGAGGAAGAGCGATGAAGATCGTAGTAAGAGAATTCTCCGGTAACAATTTTCATTGCATTGGTAAATGGTTTCTCATAATTCTTTTTCGAATTTGATTTGAGGTACATTAGAATTGTTATAGTTGTATCATCTATTATTTTTTTTTTAATTTAGTATTTTGAATCGATTAATTTTAAAAATAATCGATTCGATTTCATAAAAAAAATTCATCAGTCATCAAAATAAATTGAAAAACACACGCGAAGTCTTATCTAAGAGGCCAAAAATTCCTATATCACAATTAGAATTCAAACTTTAAATACTTAATTAATATTTGATGATCATAACTACTGCATTATATCGATGCATATTTAATTTATGATTTGTAAGATACTTCTATTCCTAGAAAGTACTTTACCTTTCTCATATCTTTAATCTCAAAAGTTGTATTTGAGTCTTTTTAGTTCTTGTAAAATATTTTAGAAAGTCAACGTTTAAATGTGTATAAATTGTATTCCAACATTTAAATCCCAGTAGAGTCAAATATTTTGAAAGTCAATATTTAAATGTGTATAAATTGTACTCCAAATTTATCAAGTAAGCAAATAGAGGGAAAGATCGTCTATCTATTAGATTAATCAAATGAAGCCTGAACAATCAATTTTTGAGCTTTCTATTCCATTTGTCTAGGCTTTAGTCAACTTACAAACCTTCTATTTGCTCCAAATTTATAATAGTCGACTTTCACAATTGATTGACAAACTCATTGTTTACTCGGTCAAATAACTTTATGATTTTAATCAGTCAACTACATATGGTCATTGGTCGACTGTGTAAAACCACAACTCGTATCGATATTTATGGAATCCACAATCAACTATCATAATTCTTACAATCGATTGAACCCATGCCACAAATCCAAGCTCACTCAAATTCAAAGTTCGCATTCTCCATGTGTCGTAGTTAAATGTTACCTTAGTACCAGTTGACTGATACACTATGACTCAATCAACCTACAAGTCAAGTCTGCCTAACTCCAAGTTCTATCCTTATCCCAAGGTTATAATCATTCAAAGCTCTCATTCTCACAAAGATATTGCCTTGTGAAAGATGCCCTCCATGTTGGTCGCATAAACCATGGAAGCTTAAGTTGTATAGTATATTTTAGTATTTTTTTTAAAAAAATTGTCTATCATGCCATATTTATATTAAAAAAATAACAAATATATAAAAATCGACAAAATTAGTGATCTTGAGTATAACCCCTAGTGCAGGATTCTTGACACCGTAGATCTTCCATACCTACTCTTTGGTACCAATGAACGGATAAGTGAGCGTCTCAATTATTTTGATCTTTCTTATCACTCAAAAGCATAGATTTCATTATTGTAATCTCCTTATTTATTATTTTTCTCAACCTAGAAAGGAAATATATTTATTAATTGGTATGATTATTAAGAATTCATAATTCTTAAAATCATAATATATCCGGTCCTTCCATATCACTAATATATATCATATATTATTATTAATATTCACCTTCCATAAAATAAAAAGGTGATGGACGTGTGATATTAGAGAAGATATGCTTTCTACATAATTTAATTAATTAATTTATTCTTAATATATATATATATATATATTATAAATATGTATCTAATCATGTTTTGTTCCACATTCTATATATAATTCGTACATATACCATATATATGTATGCTAATTATATTCAACAATTGATCATCCTTTTCCTTATTTTATTTTAAGAAAATAATTATCATGAATTATGAATTTAATTCACAATTCCATCGATCAATATATATATATATATATAGGAAAATATTAGCCTACACACCCCTTATGTGGGCGACAGTGTGTGACTCTCACATGATCCAAGCGCCCAAATTTATTGAGATGCCTAGATTTTTTTTTAATATTTTTTTAAGCTCCCGATTGTGCCAATAAAATTTTGACTTTAGAATTTAGGAATTGAATTATAGTATGAAAGCATAAAAAAAATTAAATCAAATTTTATTTTGGGTGTACGGTGTGCGGGATAACAAACCTCTCTCTCTAGATATATATAAGTAAAAATTATATATATAAGTCCAAGAGTACACAATAATTAAGTACTAGAAGCGATTCATATCTAATAACATATCATATCTGAATACTCTTCTAATGTCTTGTATACATGAATTTGCATACTCCTATAAATTCTCTCACAATCCAACTGACCCTTACCAAAAAACTACTATTACGTGCTCTCCATACAAGGTGGATCAAAGAGGACAAAGCAAAATGTCTTGCCTTTGTCAGTAGTCGTCCACCTCTATAGTACCGTCCATAAACTCGAAGTATCTGTCGGTAGGTGAACATCTCATATCCCATGTGTAACCAATCTCTGATCCTTCTCCTTAATTCCATGATAGGTGAACATTTATAGAATATATGCTTCTATGTCTCCAGTACCTATTTACAAAAAGTATATTGTTGATCCTCAAGATAGTCTTGCATGTCTCTAATTGGAAGAGACTTTTGTCCCAGCATCCAAAGTGTAACTGCATGACTGGACTGAATATAGGGCTTCCACATTGTCCGCACTTGGGATTTCTTAGGACTGACATGTCTGAAAAAGTCATAAGTTGACCACTCCACCATCCTACTTAAACCAACCCGACATTCTTTGAATAGCATCCACCGACGACCAAACAGCCAAAAAGATGAGATCTCATGTTTATAGTAGCCGCTTGATTAGCGAGGAATCCGATGCACTGCCTCCCAATGATATAAATATCATTCACTTCCTTTTGAAGAGTGTTTGACGTGAATGGTAGAGGGAATAAAATCTCTTTCATAATTCTATTATTATTTCCTTTTAGTTCAAATGTTCATCTAATAAATATTAAAAAGGTAAATATTAATAAGTCAAAACTTATTAAAGTGGAATGAATATAATTTTTTGATCTTTATCACAAAATGATATCTAATAAAATTCAATTAATTTAAAAATGAATTGAATGGGAGAAATATAAATTTTGGTATAAAATTATAAAAGAAAATATTTTTCATTTATAATTTCTTTACCCACCCAATTAAAAATGTGTAATAACTTAAAACTCAATAATTTTAAGTTAATAAATCTAATACTTTTAACATAAGTGTTTAATGTAATTCAGAGATGACATGGGAAACTATGGGCTTATAATCTCAAGCTCCAATAATATTGATTAAATTAAACTCTTTAATTAGTATTGTCAATATCATTAATTTCAAAGTTACTCTACTATAAACTTGAAATTATAGATATAAAATTATTCAAGAGTAACGAATAATCCATTGATATAATCATTACATATAAATTGATCATCCATAAATAGTTCATAACCAAAGATAGATAATTTTCACTAACCTCTTTAATTAAATCTTTTTCATTAAGTCTCATTGATTTTTTAATGAATAATATATTTATGATCTAAACATAAACAGAGCGCTCTTGTTATTCAAATCTCAAATCAACACTTAAGGGAACTATTGAATCTGACTTCTTTTCGAAGGAATGAATTTCATCTTATACATTAATATTCTCATTTATTTTTTTTATTTTATTTCCCATATATCAAGAATATTTAACATTACTTCATTTGTATCATTACTTGATAAGTCAAAAAATATAATATTATAAATAGGAGTCAATAAATTACTCAGAATTGAGATCAATTCATATATGAACATCATTTGTTAATAATAAATACTCTATTTATCATGAAATTTACTAGAGATTTAAAATTAATCATGTTCCAATCCTATATAATCAAATTATATAAACCACTTTCATTCCAATAATCTCATTATTAACAATTAAAATA
Source organism: Hedychium gardnerianum (assembly GCA_038050645.1). Taxonomy (NCBI): domain Eukaryota; kingdom Viridiplantae; phylum Streptophyta; class Magnoliopsida; order Zingiberales; family Zingiberaceae; genus Hedychium; species Hedychium gardnerianum. The sequence continues at coordinate 5,887,768 of JBBUKS010000054.1, read as the reverse complement.
AAATTATTTTATTCAAAATATAATAAATCATGCTAGTAATTTTAAATTAAAGATCCCGACTTTAATTTATAATTACAGATAAATTTAGATTATTATACTTTAAATATTATCCTTCTATATATACACTTTATATATAATATTTAAAATTACATAATAATAATCTAGGGATTTTTGATATTTATAAAGCATTTATAACATGCATGTAAAGAATTATTATTGAAAATTTTCTCAAATAAAATTAGAACATTTCTTTATGGGCATATATCACAACAATCTCTCACTTGCCCTTAAAGCAAATGTGACATGTTTTTAAGCCTCATGCCTACAAGATGTTGCTCAAAACTTCGAGCCGATAGTGTCTTAGTAAATGGATCAACTATATTGTTCACGGAATCGATCTTTTTAACTGAAACATCTCCTCTATTGGCAATCTCTCTTATCAAGTGAAATTTTCGCTCTATATGCTTTCATTTTCGGTGGTTCCTTGGTTCTTTAGCATTGGCCACCGCTCCACTATTATCATAATAGAGTTCAATGGATTCATGCATGTCTAGAACGACTTTCAGATCTTTTAAGAATTACGAAGCCAAACTGCTTCTTTAGCTGCTACATATTCAACCTCCATGGTTGAATCAGCAACACAAGTTTACTTGACACTCCTCTAAATGATGACTCCATTTCCCAAAGTGAACACCGCACCGGAAGTAAACTTTTGAGAGTCTCTATCTGATTGAAAATCCGATTTTATATATCTAATAGGAATCAAATCCCCACTAGAATATACAAGCATATAGTTTCTCGTCCTTCTCAAATATTTGAGTATATGTTTCACTGTTATCCAATGATCCAATCCTAGATTTGATTAGTATCGGCTAACTACTCCCATTGCAAAGCATATGTCGAGTCTTGTACACAACATTGCATTCATGAGACTACCAACCACCAATGCATAGGAAATTTGTTTCATCTTCTCTTCTTCTTGAGGTGTTTTAGGACACTGCTCTTGAGAGAGATGAACTCCATGTCTAGAAGGCAAATTACTTTTCTTGGAGTTTTGCATCGCAAATCTGACAAGCACCTTGTCAATGTATAATGCTTGAGACAATGCCAAAAGCCTATTCTTATTATCTCAAATAATTTTGATCTTAAGAATATAGCTTGCTTCTCCCAAATCTTTCATTTGGAATTGGCTAGCTAGCTATTTATTTACCTTGGACAAATATTCTACATCATTCCCTATGAGCAAAATGTTGTCTACATAGAGAACTAAGAAGACCACTTTATCTCCCTTTTTTGCTTATAAATACAAGGTTCACCTATATTTTGATGAAAATCATAAAATTGTATTGTTTTATCAAATATGATGTTCCAATATCTAGAAGATTGCTTAAGTCCATAAATGAATCCTTACAGACTTTCTGCTCTTGGCCTTTAATCACGAAACATTCTAGTTGAATCATATAAATGGTTTCCTCAAGATGGTCATTCAATGGTCATTCAAAAATATTGTCTTAACATCCATTTGTCATACTCATAATCATAATGAGCAACAATGGATAAAAGAATCCGAATAGATTTGAGCATGACTATTGGCGAAAAAGTATCCTCATAATCCATTCCTTCTCTTTGGGTAAAACCCTTAGCCACCAGTTTAGCCTTGAAAGTTTCCACTTTCCCACCTGGTTCTTTTTTTTTCTTATAGATCCATTTATAACCAATAGGCTCAACATCTTCAGGTATATCTACAAGTTCCCATATTGAAGTAGAGTACATAGAATCTATTTCAAGTTTCATAACTTCTTGCCATTTCTCCTTATCAACATCATCCTTTGTCATCTTGTATGTCAAAGGGTCATCATCACCTCCATTAGTGACTGCAACTTGTGCTTCTCCTTCTTCAGAATATTGCATGGGCAATCTTATTTCTCTTCCACTACGTCGTGGTGGTGAAGGCGATGTCTAATTTAGAGTAGTGATCATCTTTCTTAGTTTTTCAATAACTTTTGTTGGCACAGGGCTGATCTCATCAGCTAGCAACTCTTCCAAAACTACTTTACTTCTGGGTTTGAAATCTACCATATAGCCATGCTCAAGAAAAGTAGCATTTGTCGATACAAATATTTTATTCTCAGTAGCATTATAAAATAGACCTACTCTTGTTCCTTTGGCATAGCCCACAAAAATACATACTTCTGAATGAGATTCCAACTTTCCAGCCTTTCCCTTTAACACATGTGTTGGACACCCCATATGCGAATGTGCCTCAAACTAAGTTTGCGACCATTCCATAATTCTAAGGGGGTTTTAAGGGTTGACTTAGATGGAACAATATTCAAAATATATATAGACGTTTGCAGCGCATAACTCCAAAATGAGATAGGAAAAAAAGAATAACTTAACATCGATCTCATCATGTCAAGTAAAGTACGATTCCTTCTTTCGGCTACATCATTTTATTGTAGTGCCCAAGTGTCGTGAGCTATGATAATATTCCATTTTCAATCAAGTGGTCCTTAAATTCATAATCCATGTATTCTCCTCCTCAATCTGATCGAAGGATTTTGATTGATTTGCTAAGTTATTTTTCTACTTCAGCACAAAATTGTTTGAACTTTTTAAAAGATTCAGACTTTCTTTGCATAAGTATGCATATCCATATCTCGAATAATTATCAATGAATGTGATAAAATATTCATAGTCTCCTGTTGCTTTGACATTCAAAGGTCCATATACATCAGAATATATAATGTCCAGAGGTGCTTTAGCTCTTTCACCTTTAGCCAAAAATTATCTTTTGGTCATTTTTCTTTCTAGACAAGATTCACAGACCGATAAAATGCTAACCTTTAGCTCTTTCAAAGGACCATCCTTTACAAGTCTTTCTATCCTATCTATATCAATATAACTAAGTCTTAAATGCCACAAATATGTGTCAGTATTTTCGTTAAAAATCTTTCTTCTTTTGGGGATTGGTTTTGAATATTTCAGTTAAAAATAACTTATGAGAGATTTTTTTTTAAAAAAAAGATCATTCTCAACATAACCAAAACAAATATTCATCCCATTTTTATTAATTGAAACAAAGTCAATATTGAAAGAAACTAAAATAAACTGTTCATGCAACTTCAAAACCGAAATCAAATTACGTTTAAATCTTGAAATAAAATAAACATTGTTTAAAAGTAAATATTTATTATTCTTGAATGACACTCGTATTGTCTCAATTGCTATCGCTGATAATTTTTTCCCACTGCCAACTCTCATCATGAAAGCTCTCACATCAAGATCCCTATATGACTCCAACATATGTAAAGAAACATAAACATAGTTAGAAGCTCTTGAATCAACTATCCAGCTTGAGAAATCATTCTCAACTAAGCATGTTTCCATGACTAGTAAATCAAACTTACCTTGTTTCTTCTTTTGTTTCAGCTCATCAAAGTATTTCTTGCAGATCCTTTTCCAATGGCCATATATGTTACAATGGAAACATTTTCCCTTAGGTTTAGGTTCAGTAGCATTCCCTTTCTTCTTTTGGATCTTTTTCTTGCCCTTCATCTTTCTCATATTTTTAGAAAAAACCTTATTTTTCTTCTTTTTAGAAGAAACCTTCCCCATAACTACATTAGCCTCTGCAACATTTTCTTTGTCACTCTTATCATCCATAAGAGTTTCATAAATTTGTAGTTCATTAAGGAGTTCTGTCAAATTATACATCCTATGATTCATGACATAATTTATTCTTATTTGAAGGAATTTGAGAGAAAGTGTCTCCAAAATCATGCCAACTTGAGTATTTTCATCAATGTTTGCACAATTGATTTCAGCCTCATTGAAATGATTAATCATTTTCAGTACATGCTCACGAACTGAAGAACCATTCTTCATTTTACAAGTCATATATAATTACTTTCATGACTTCATTACGAGCTTGCTCAGAGGAGTATTCAAACATTTGCTGTAAAAATTCCATAATCTCTTTAGCAGTTTGGCAAGCTTCATGCTTAGCTCTAAGCACTTCATTCATCGCTACTAACAGGTAGCAACGGACCTTATTATTTGCAACAATCCAACATAAAAGAAGCTTTTGTGAGCTGGGACATAAAAGCTTCAAAAGAACAATTTTCAAAAGAAACTTCAGTGCATTGCATGGCATGGCAAGAGAAACAAATGGAGCCACTGATTTTGCTATGAATCAAGATGCAGGTAGAGGAGATCATGTGATCCGGCTTGCACTCTATTCGACTATAAATTATTCGACAAGAAACATACATAATTTAGGATATGTGCGATGTCTTCAGAGCAAAGTTACTCGATTGGCATTCTTAAAATTCATTTATGGAGACACCATCTTTGGTAGTATTTTGTGATTAGGTTGTTATAATTATAAAAACCCAATTCCTGTATCAAAAGAAAGGTGCATCTTAAATAACATGGCTTGGTTGAACAAGAAAATGTTAACATCTTAAATATGATTATCTACTTTGCAAGTTTAGGCAAGAGGACTTGGTTGGCCAATCTTATATTTCATATTGGTTGTAATTAAGCTCTCTATATATTTGGGCAAAAATTAGGCAAATCATAAAGAGAGCGCCTCTTTTTTTTCTAAAGTAAAAAAGGCACCCCACTAGATATTTTATCATAAGAATACTCTTACTTTCAATGCTATCATAATAGTTACGACTAGTTGCTATAAACAATTATTAAAAAATTGCAACAATATGTAACACTTAATATAATACTACTATATTATTGTAGCAACTACTTAATAGCTTATACACATTGTAAAAGATGCTAGATAGCTGCTACAACTAGTTTAAATGATTTTAATCGATTTAAAATAATTTTGATGAAATTTAAATAATTTTAACTAAATTGAAAAAGAATATTTTAATATAATACTTAATATGGGAGGTAATCAAAGGGTGCCACGTGGCGAGAAGATCACTAATCTTGTTGAGGTGACACATCCCCAGTTGGAAAAATCCCGGCACCTAGCAGCCCCGACTCCCAACGGCCTCGGTTCCTAGCGGCCTCAACTTCATGCAACCCCGGCTCCTAGCGGCCCTGGTTCCTAGTGGCCTCAACTCCATGCAATCCCAGCTCCTAGTGGCCCCAACTCCTAGCAACCTCGGCTCCTAACGACCCCAATTCCTTGCGACCTTGACTCCATGCAGCCCCGGCTCCTAGCGGCCCCGACTCCATGCAACCTCAGCTCCTAGCGGCCCCGTCACCTAGCGACCCCAACTCCATACAACCCCGAATCCTAGCAGCCCCTGCTCTATAAGGTTCTATGACCCAGATCGCTTCCTCCTCATCACTTGGAATGGATAGTCGTTGCTCACGGAGGACACAGATAACGTAGCCGTTATTCTACGAAAGATGTGGAAAATGTCAACATTTACTCGGAGTAAATTTTGAGTAAATGGGATAACGTGGGCAAAAATCTCAGAGCATGTGGGGAACATGAGCAAGCAAGCACGACTCTATAAAAGGTCGTTTGCTTCTACAAGCAAAGGTAAGCGCACATACACATCCACAAACCCTAGCTACTGTTCATCTTCTTCACTTCACGAGACACTAACTTGAGCATCGGAGTGACTTCACCGGAGAACCCCCTAACCGTCCCTTTTCCTTCGTTCATCTTTCAGCTAGGTCCAGAAGATCTCTCTCTCTATGAACCCTTCTTATTACTTAGCGATCGACAGTCAAAGTCAAAAGCGACATCTGCTAACGGGCGGCTCATTCATCGATATTCCTAGGCAGAATCAAATTGGCATCATCTGTGGAAATACTGAGTTAGACCTGAACTAGGATGTTAAGATGAATGACATCAGTACGCCCAACGTCATCACCATGGCAACAGGAGACTTCAATAAGTTGGTTATTGCGACGGTACAAGTGGGGTGTCTTCGCCTGGTCAGCTAAATAGCATGTACCTCCCATTGGCGAAGTGTTTATCGGATCAATGGAAGTGCCATAAATACCTTGCCAAAGGTCTACCCGACTGAAGGAAATGCTTCAAATAGCGATCCCTACCTTAGTGGGCACATCGGAGGCGCAGAAGTCATCTTTGGAATCCTCAAGAGAGACCCCCCATTGAGGTCCGTCGAAGAAAAATATCCTCATACTAGATGGAACGAAAGCTCCTTCGATCCCTTCAAGACGGGTTACCTCGGCACTTTCGGGTGTTACAAATCTGAGAATACCATGGAACCACCGACCCTAAGGACAACATATGTAAGTTCGAGAATGTCTCCCTATTACATCAGTACACGGATGACATCAAGTGTCATGTCTTCCTAACAATCCTCTTGGGTCTGGCGTAAAGATGGTTCAATCGACTCCCCGCCTCCTCCATCCATACCGTTGAGGAGTTAAAAACAGTATTCATGCAACACTTTGCCACTGGCCGAAGATTTCAGAAGACTCCACATGATCTATTTGCTCTCAAGCAAAAATCCAAGAACCGTTGAAGGACTATCTACAATGGTTCAGTCAAGTAGCCATGGATGCTCCGTCGGTAACCCTAGAGGTGTAGGTTAGTGCCTTCTCCCAAAGCCTGATCGATGGAGATTTCTTCAGATCTTTGGTCAAAAAACCTCCGGTCGATTTCGACGGATTACAGGCTCGGGCGCTTAGATATAGTCAAGTGGAAGAAGCTCAATCCACCAAAAGAAAGGAAATCCAAGCTCCAGCAGTCACCTCCACTTCGACGGACCACAAGGCTCCCCTTCCTCCCCTGGAAAACTGAGAATATCCTAACCGCAAAGGCGAGAAGATTGTACAAATGGTGGGGGTCGGCCTTGCTCCGATCCTTGACTCAAGTCGAGAGTTCCCCACAGAGGATCAATATTGTGTCTTTCACCATTTGAGTACTCACTCAACCTGAGAATGTCAATAGTATGCTCGAAAAGTGTGGCGAGCAGTTGGTTATCGAAAAGCTCTTTGAAATCGATCAAGTTAGGGAAGATCTTCCAAGTCATATCAACATACTCGTTGCTCGGAATGCGAGATTGCTCCCACTCGCTAGACCGATCGAGAATCTCCATCTCGGAGGGAGACTCAGTCCTCATCCCGACCTCATTAGGAAGCAAGTCGAGGAAAGGAGAAGGATAAGGGGGAGATGGATCTCCGAGGAACGATCAACATGATTTCGAGAGGATCAACAAATGGGGATTCCATTCGGGCCCAAAAAGCTCACAGTCAAAGGTTAGAAAGTTATGGAGTCGACACAAGTCGAGAAAACAGGAAGGGTCTAGCAATCAACTTTGAGACCAAAGATTTAGAAGGGGTGAAAACACCTCATGATGACTCTCTAGTGATCCAAGCCTAGATCGCTAAT
>JBBUKS010000054.1:5842170-5859719 GCA_038050645.1 Hedychium gardnerianum | reverse complement strand
ATGCTGCGTATAAGATTGGCACTTGCCAATGTAGCCAGCATATGATTGAGGTGATGAAAACTAATATAATTGCTGAAATTTCCTAGAAATCATCCCATAGACCATATGTCTCAGCCAGCAATAGTCATCGTCCATTAAAGACCTACTTCACAATAGATTAAGCATCCACCAAAGACATCATCTTTAACAAACTCATTGTTCACCAATAAATCATTCACATGTAAATTGTCTAGTATTATATTAGATTGTACCATGATCGTCATGTTGTAACAACATAATGTGTCTAACTACCTGCCCTCTCAGATGCGTACCAACACCAAGCATAATAAATAATTGCATTGCGTTATAATATAAAAACAATTTAATCAACCTACAGTCTTGCACTAGCTCATACAAAACGACATGAAAGGATATTAATATGTAAAGTCAACCGTGCAAATCAACAAAAAAAATCTTTGTATCACAATTCCTATGAAGAGTTGCGTGTACAATGATCGAACATTATAAAATCTACGTCACTATAATATAACTGCATAAACATATATCATAAGATTCCACATATATGCAAATTATTGGAAATCAACAATACTACAAAGGTAGCAGAACAACCTGAGCAGATAGAATAACAAGGTAAGCTGAGATTCAATAAGATACAACATGTCAAGACACCAAGACTACATGATTACGCTACTATCTATGGTGGTCATTCATTCTCCATAATTAAAACAATTGTAACTTTAATCATTAATTTAATTTCAAATTTGAATAACTTATCCTCAAGGCACTGCAATTAACACGCTGATCCAAGGTCCTTTCAATATCCACACAATTTAATCTTATTAAAAAACATTCATTTACAAGTTCAAAACAATTATCCTTAAAGATCACTATCAATACACTATTACAGTCCTAGAATCTAAGACTCATCCTGCAATCAGCAATCCATCTCAATCAATACATGATCCCAACATTACCTCTCATGTCCACCTTAATCTCAATCACTTCTCCCAATAAAATAGTCAACCAACATGATCATTATAATGTCATCAACCTCAATTGCTTGTCACTAAAACAAATTGTCCATCTACATGATCAACGTCATCTATGCACTAGAACACCAAATTCAATCCAATCAACATATATCATCAATACTTATGGCCATACTCCCCGCTCAGATCCCACCTCTTAATTTAATGATTAAAACTCCAATAATCATATACAAAGATAGAAGAACTATCACATTCTACAACGTCCAACCATTATGAAAACTACCTGCTACAAATAAATAGGATAAGAGTCAACCTTGATTGGTTGGCTCACTTACGAAGATCATGAATAGTCTACCTTGATTGGTTGGCTCACTTACGAAGATCATCAACTCAATGGCACCACCACTGATTTCTCTAAGATCCAAACTAATGAATAATACACAAGCACACCATTTAAAACAATGCAACCACAATTAAATTACCAAATACAAGCGACCTGCAAAGGTGGATGGACTGCAATAAGGCTACTGCAAGGTTAAGGAGAGGGCTATCACTAATGGACCTTCTAGTGAGGAAATAACAAGGTGAGTGAAAGAGCCAGTTGTTGTCCTGGTCTTTGCAAAAGGGGAGGAGGGATGTCATCTGCTTGATTTGTGTGTAAGAGCAATGTTGCTTTGAGGGCCAAAATAGGTGAGTTTAAGGCTCAAAACATGATAGCAACAGTAGAAGGGGAAGGGCAAGTGCACTCATGGGAGAGAAAGGGCCGATCAATGTAGGTGGGGTGCAAGCTGTGGAGTTGCACACGAGAGAGCATTGGAGAGGAGAGGAGACACTAAGGTAGTGTGTGAGCAACTTCAAGGGAGGATCGAGTGCAAGTGAGTATGGTAGGGGGTTTACAGATACACTTAGAGAACAGGGAGGAGAGGGAGATGGTGCCAGAGATGGGTTGCAGATGGCGAGAGTGCATGCATATGGGCATCAAGCAATCGCGACAAGAAGGGGGGATGGTGATAGCTCAATGCTCACATGATGCGCAAGAAAGTGAAGAGAGGAGAGAGTTTTAAGTAAACCAAAGTCACCAACTTCGTCTAAACAAAACTGAACTGATTTAGCTTAGTTCAACATTGGTTATACCAAAACTTACAAATCAAGTATAATTGACTTCAGTTCGAACACAAAGCAAACTCAACTCCACTGAGTATAATCCCAATTAGCCAATCTAACTTGATTTTGAACCTAAATTGGATTCAAATACAACAAATCAGCCATTCTGGTTCATCCTTAAATCAAACAATTCAGCCAAAAATATACTCCAAACAATTGAAGATAATGATTCTTTTTTAACTTTACAATTGAAGATTATGATTCTATTAACTTTATAATTGAAGTTATTCTTTTTGACTTTCAAAGGTATATAAAAAGAACCAGAAATAACAACAATTAGAATGACAAACTTACTCAAAAGGCAATGGAATTGTTGCTAATCGACCAACTGGGCACCAATGAACTCCAAATGGCTGCATAAATGAACGAGAACTAATTGGATTATAATTGTTGCAAGTAGTTAAAAACTAAGGACAAGAATCTTCTAGGACATATAAACTCGTAAGGTGACAAACAAAATGGAGCAAACAGAAAAACACCTGCTATTAAACTTCACTAGAAACATAACTTCATAAATTACTTCAACAGGATTTACAATGCATGCTAGTAGGGCTTCATTAAAAACATCTTACTGACAAAAAATATATATATTAATCAAAGAATAAAACCACGTTAGAAGGAATTGCAAAAGGGCAAATAGAGGTAAGAGATACAAACATAGTAGCCCAAACATAAGAGAATGATAAAAGAACCGGGGCTAATGCAGGAAAAAAGATTTATATTGCATAATGTTGTTAAAACTGCCCATACATCCACATTTGTACCCACATATGCAGTGCTTCACTGCCACATATGCCTGCACATAATGTCATCTTAATTCCATATCTAATTTGACCCAGCAGACTAAGTTTGCTAATTAAACCCATGGTTTGAAATCTCGTATTGTGTCGGGCAACACGGATGAAATGTATCATTCTAATAAATGAGCGAAACTCGGTACTAATCGATACCGAGACACTGTGTTGTTGTGTCAATCATATTAACGAGGATCATTTCATGTTAACACTCAACACCCCTTAGTATATTAATATTAAGATAATATTGTGATTCATTTTTAGTAGTTTGTCCACACAAGATAATATCAAAATTGTAGCATGCAGATGGAAAGCAAACATTAAACTTAATTTGTCACTGACACCCTACATCAAAACATCGGCATGATATTAAACTAATATTTCAGTATCGTTCCAATCAAAGACTGAAACATCAGCATGGTTTGAGAATTTGAACCTTGGTTAACAATTTTATTATCTTTAATGATAGACTAGATGTTTATTGAATGAACATGAAGGGAAGAGATCCCTTTGATTGAAAGAGAGACATGCGTGTACTGGAATGATTATGAAGTAACATTTGGATCAAACTTGGGATGGCATAGTTGCAAAAGCATAAAGTGCGAAATCGACCATGGTGAAACTTCCCATTCACAAGGTGAGGTCAAATAATTCTTGAACATTGACACACAATATAGAATGCAATATGTTATTGGACCAGGTTAGAAAAGGGTGAGAAGAAATGCCACTAGCTAATAAGTCAAAACATACAATCAAAGTATGAACTACCAAGGGCATCCCAAATCAACGACAAGAGAACCATCAAGGTTCAAGATGTGGAAAACAAAGATATCATGGTGCATTATGCCAAAACTTGAACCCAGGTTTTATCTAGGTTGTAAAGTACTAATTCTTCATGGTTGTTAAAAAATTTTGAAAGAAAAAATATGTTATTAATTTCGTCAATCTCATACATATATATAGAGTATCTAAACTTAATCAAATCCCTACAATCAAAGTAAATCACATCCCTACAATTAAGGTAAATCATACCCCTATATTTTCTATTTTTATTTATATAATCTATAACACTCCCCCTCAAGTGGAGCATAAAAATTGATCATGACCATCTTGTTGCAAAGATAATTGACCCGAACCTCATTTAAAGTTTTTGTATCTTCACATAGGTCGTAGAGATCAAACCTTACTAAATCTTTTCACAAACAAAATGACAATCAATTTCAATATGCTTAGTTCACTCATGAAATATGGGATTGGAAGCAATATGTAGAGTCGCTTGGTTATCACACCACAATTTGGTTGGTACTAAAGTTTTAAGACCTACTTCAATCATTCTAATTCTCACACACAACATTTGTCATAGCTCTATATTCTGATTCTACACTCGAATGTGAAACAACATTCTACTTCTTACTTTTCCATGAAATTAGATTCCCCCCCACAAAGATAATAACCAAATGTGAATCTTCGATCCTTGGATCCTACTCAATCAGCATCTGAAAAACACTCAACCTTAGTATGGTCATGATTGTTATACAAGATACCTCGTCCAGGTGCTCCTTTAAGATAGCACAAAATTTGTTCTACAACTGACCAATGATTAATTATTGGAGAAGTGATATACTGACTCACAACACTAACTAAATATTGCATATCTAAACGAGTTAAGATAATTTAACTTTCCAACCAATCTTCTATATCTCTCAAGATTCTCAAATAATTCACCATCCTTTGTGAGTTACATATTAGGAATCATTGGATTATTACATGGTTTAGCCTCTAATTTTTCATGTCTTAGACAACAAGTACATATTTCCTCTAAGATAAGAAGATTCCTTTCTTACTTTTTGTTACCTCAACGCCCAAGAAGTATTTTAAAATCCCTAAATCCTTTGTATAAAACTGTCAATGAAGAAAGGATTTGAGAGACGAAATACCTACAATATCATTCCCAATAATGACAATATCGTCCACATATACAACCAACAAGATGATACAAACTGTAAAGTGTATGTAGAACACAAAATGATCAGACATATTTCTTCATTTCAAACTTCTCAATCGCTTAACTAAAATTGTCAAACTAGGCAAGGAGACTTTCTTTCAAACCATATAAGGATTTACAAAAACGGCAAACTTTCCCATTCTCCTCCTGAGCAAGAAAGCCTAGCAGTTGCTTCATATAGACTTCCCCTTGAAGGTCACAAAAACATTTTTTATGTCTAACTAATGTATGGGCCAATTATGAGTGGCCGCAATGGAAATAAATGAAGTTTAGCAACAAAAGAAAAAGTATCTGAATAATCCACTCCATAAGTTTGGACATAACCTTTAGCAACAAGACGGTTTTTCAATCGAGCAATAGACCCATCAAAATTGACTTTAACCGTAAAGACTTATTTGCATCCAATTGCCTTCTTCCCTGTAGGTAAATTGACTACAGTCTAAGTACCATTGTCATCCAGAGCATTCATCTCTTCGATCATAGCATTACACCAACCAGGATGAGATAGAGCTTCATAAACCGTTTTAGGAAGGGATATAGAATAGAGAGATGCAATAAAGGAATAGATAGATGATGATAAGTCATGTCATACGACTTTTCATTAAATATAACCATGTCATACGAGAATAATCATCAACAAAAATAACAAAATACTTAAACTCAGGTTGAGACATAATACGACAAGATCCCTAAACATCTAAATGAACTAATTCAAAAGGAGCACTAGCTCGTTTATTGACTCTTGAACTTGAACGATGATGTTTAGCAAACTAACACGACTCACAATCTAATGAGGATAGACCGTAAAATTGGGGACAAAGATTCTTCAATACTAGGAGAGAAGGATGACCCAACCGACAATGTGCTTCGAATGGGGTGATTATTCTAGAGCATCAAGGATGTAGAAGCCCCTAAACTCAGGTCTTTTACCAATAATCTTCTTCATCGTAAGATCTTGAAAAGGACAATAATAAGAAAAGAATAAGAATGAAAGACAACAATTAAGAGTACAAGTGAGTTTGCTTACAAAAATTAAATTAAAAGACAACTAAAGGAATTGGAGTAATTGTGTCAAATCCAAGAACATAAAAGGTTAACCCATCTACTAAAGTAACGGTAGAAGTAGAGGTATGTGACTAAAAAGTAGAGAACAAATTAGAATTACCTGTCATATAATCTATGACACCAGAATCAATGACTCATTTAGAGGATGACGAAACAAGACATGTATTTAATTTACCTAACACGACGATGGTAGTAATTGGTGTAGATGAAGATTTTAACGATTCTTGGCACTGAGAGAATATGACATATTCATCAACAGAGATCATGACAAACTTCTTCTCAGCCATCTCACCAAAGATCAACAAGAACAAAAAAAACAAAGAACTAAATCTGGAATACCAAAGAAACTATGAACCTGTTGCACAAAAAAGCCAATGTAAACTCAATTAGGTATGCGAAGATGTTATATGGAACAAGGCGAACGGAATAGTGACAACCAAAGAGATTTTCAGTAACGAACGCGCTTTCACACGCCAACTCATGGAACTGGACCAAAAAACTTATAACGACGCGTGTGGTTCAAGCGCAGAGATTCGGAATTCGGGTAATGGTAGATTGGTGATTGACAGTTCCTCCTAGGTCAGCGGCGGCTAATGCAATACAAGAATTGTCTCCATCAAACAATAATGGAAGCGAAGAGGAGGCTAGGGTTTGGAATGACGGCTAGGGTTTCCTGATACCATGTTAAGAATTTTTTTAAATAAATTTTTTCATCAATCTCATACATATATATAGAAAGTATCTAGACTTAATCAAATCTCTACAATTAAGGTAAATCATATCCATACAATTAAGGTAAATCATATTCCTATATTTCCTATTTTTATTTATATAATCTATAACAATGGTCTTGACCATCATATCTTTTGTCTATCTAATATGTGTCTTTTAATCATTTCATATACCGGTCAAGAAACAGAAACCCTTAGAGAGGGATTTCCGAGTTAAAAACATGTTGATAAAAAAAGGGAACTCTGGTATTATATTTTGGCTGCAAGAACCTTTTCTCATAAAAAGAGATACAAACCTATGATTTAGCGACCCCTATATTGGTAATTATGTTCAGAAGCTTAATCTTTGGTTTGAGGTCAGTTGCTCACTTCTTAAAGCCAGCTTTAGTGTTTTCTACTGATGCAATTGTGCATTTCCATAGCTAGATGAAAACATGATTTTATCGGTTGCTCAAAAGAGAGCTTCAATTTATCTGCATACCCTTGTAAGTCACTCTTGATGGCAAAGATCCTTGAAATTTTTTTATCTTACTGTACTCAAAAAACATTAAAAATGCACTTATTCAGTTCTTGTACAGTAGTGTTAATATCTCTGATGTTTGACTAGAGCAACACAGAAAAAGATAGTGATTCTGTAGTAATAAAATTGCATGATTTTTTTTATTACTATCCTACGTTGTGTAGATAACGAAAGTAAAAAAGGAAAAAATCAATACTCAGAAACAATTAGTTATACAATTGATGGATAAAAAATAATAGGAAATAGGTTGATATGACATGTAAATGTTCAGAAATGACTATTAAATTCTATAACTAGACAACTACTGTTAATCAGGGTTTAAAATATCAAGGATAAAGAGTAACTAAATACAACAACATTGAGATTTAATTAACCTGGAAAAAATAAAAGATGTAGCTGGCATAAACCTCAATGACATCCATGTAAATGTGAAAGCATAATAGTTGGAGTTTTGGATATGTGCCTATTTTTTGTAAAATAATAATAACTTTAAAAAATAGCATGAAAGCCCTCACACAAACTGATAGACATTTAATGATGCAATGAATATTGATGCATCAACATGAGTAAAAATGGGGATACACTACATGCTACAATTGATTTTTTAAACAAGAACTTAATTGCAATACATGGATACAAAGTGTAGGTTACACCAATTCTCAGCGTACCATTTCTGGGTGATGAAAATTGGATAGTTCTCCATCATGTATCCTCTCACCCATGCTAACATCACGTGGTGTGTGAGGACCATTTGCATACAGCCAACACCCTTTCTCAACTTCTCGGCAATTCGGGCATTCCATAGCTCCTTTAACATTGAATGCAGAACCAATGCAATCTGAAATGGTATATATAGAGGTGTCAAGGAAACATGTTTTGAGGTTTTGCTCAAAAGATGTTAAGTCGATGATTCAACCTATGTGTCGGAGCAAAAGGTATAGCATCCATTTTTATCATCAAAATCAATTGAAACAACACAAAAAAAAACAATCTGGTTACAAAATCGAGAGGTTAAGCAAGGTATAAGATGTAGGTGTACAAACTGAAGCCAAGGAAAAAGACTTACAACTGTTGACTTTGAACCAAACACAAAGGTGAAAAAATAGAAGACTTCAAGGTAGTAACGATTTAGTACTACATATAATGAGAATAAATAATGAGATAGTAATTCCAAGTTGACTAGAGAACAACGAAATAGTTTCCCATCTTTTTTTCAGAAAAAAAAAAACCTACTAACTAAACACTGACTATCAAATAATTATTATTACTTCTAATTGAGGAAAGTTATTCATAATATGTTTATCTGCACACAATGTGAAGAAGATTCCGACATCTAATTTTGGGCATGTTGTATATAGGTCAAGTGAGAATACAGATTATAGAGATTGGAATGTTATTATTGTATATGGTTCAAGCGACAAGACAGATTATAGAAACTGGAACATTATTAGCTCATTGTATGATCCAAACAATAATTATGATGTGAGATATTCAAATAATTAATTCCTTTTCTTTTTGGACTCTTGATGAGCTATAATATCCGTAAGATAAAACAACATATCAGGGCATTAAAGGTTTCTGATCATGGCGAGTTTGGTAGGACTTGTAGTTAAGTTAATTAAATCCTCCTTCACCCACATCAGTTTCTCTCTTGTCAAGCATGAGCAAACGTCATAGCGTGTAAGAAAATCGTCTTTTTTTCCCCGAAATACGACAGTATTTTACAGGCTTAATATCCAACGCAATATGGTAAGGGTGAAACAGATCAAGAGCGACAGACAAGGAAACCGACCGAGATGGAACTGATGCCGGCATAGCAGTCTGGCCGTGGCACGTTTCCCGCCGCCCGTCACAACCTCAAGGCACACAGAGCAAGTGACGACCTCTTTCCCGTCACCGACGCCCTTCTCCGCTTCCCCAGGGCCCATCTGCTCATGCCCTAAACGCCAAAAAAACGCAGAAGCCGAATCCGCCACGGCGAACAACTACGACAGGAGAGGAGGGAACGCCAGTCCCTCGTCGATCCCACCGAAACCGATGCCCCTCCAATCCGCGGGAGTCCGATTGCGAAATGTCCCCGATATCGACCTCGGATTCGAGGAAGCAACGAATGACCGAGGACGTCGCTTTCTATTTGCAGGGATGGGTGGGGACTGGGCCGTAGGGCAAGAAGCGCTCCCGACTGCGATGGCATCACTTGGAGTTCTATGCGAGCGTTTTAGATGACGTTAATATGCGAGGAGATTCGCGCTGCGGTGATGGGCTTGTCAATCAGGCTGCTTGCTTGCTGTACGCATAGGGAATGAGTGCGGACGGGGATGGGAATTGGAGTAGGCGGGACCACCGCCGTAGGAAGCCCGAAACCGAGGTGTATGGTTGGTGAGGTGCTTTACGAAAAATAATAATAATAATAATTAATTAAGTTAAATAATATCAAACTTAAATAATGAATTTGATTTTATAAAAATAAATTATTAATTATTAAAATAAATTAAAAAATATCAATAAAAATTTATTTAAATAATAAATATTTTTAAATTTATTTTTTATTAAAAAAAAAAATTATAATACACCACAATTAAAATTCAAATCTTAAATTTCTTAATTATTTATTAAAAAAAGTAATCATTACAAACGTACACACCAACTAATTCATGTCATCTTCTTGGTTTAGTAATCTTTGATTATTATTATTATTTTAATTAGATATTCCATTATTCAAGTTGATTATTTATATATATAATTGGCATTGGGTATAAGTCTCATGCACAATTAATTCTGATATTAAATCTATAAAAACAATTTATTAATCATTAAAATAAATTTTAAAAATACATATAAAAATTCATTTACGAAGTCTATTATTTATTAAAAAAAATTCTCAATAATATACTTACAATTGAGTCTTAAATTCTAAATAGTTAATTTAAATCTAACCCTCATATCCTACCCCGGAGTTATTCGAGTTGATTATTATGGTTAATCAAGTAATATCAAATTTGAGACGATCGATCTGACTCTATAAAAAAAATTTATCGATCATCAAATTAAATTAAAAAATACTCGCGACGGACTACTCAAAAATTTAACATCCCATGATTATATATTTTATTTTAAAAAATATATATATAAAAATACACCGTAATCCCAAAACTATTCGAGTTGATTATTGTTAAGATGAATAATTTCATCTACCATCAAGAATAATTGAAAAGCGCTCAAACCTGAGGAAACTGGAGGTTTTGAATCATCAAACCTACGAAATTCTCTGATAAATAACTCACGATACTCCTTTCACATTGTTGTCCCATTCACTTGACTACTTTGGATACTTATAGAAGCAACTAAATAATTCTTTTGTTGATAGCAGTGGCTAAAACCTTACAACACCTGCAATTTAAGATGTCCTACATTTCTCTTATGTAGCTCCTATAAATTGTAAATTGCGTAGTTTTTATATAGCTCATTTGAATTACAAGATTCTTATACAGCTTTTTTTTTCATAATAATTTATGGGTAGAATTTTTTGTATAACTTGGTTTTCTATGAATTCCACTTAGATTTTGGTTTGGGGAATTACAGTTGAACTACTATAAAAAGAAGTGATCACTCGTGAAATTTTACTCCTTGTGAACTTGTAGAATCAATATAAAGAACAAGAAATTCCAGGAGTCCTCTAAAGGAACAAATTTCACTAACCGAACATAAGAGGCGTACCTTTGTCGTTGATGCAATGAACAAATTTTACAAACAGCATATTATCAAAAATATGTCTTTGAGATTGGCTGGGGCTGAGTTCAGCACAGGGTTCACAATCACATCATCAACCTGCGAGAACCATATGCCTGCTCGAACACCGACATGAATTGCAAAATAATTTACACACGTCTGTATTTGTGGCTAAGCTAATTGGACGGGGGCCACATAGAAACACCAAGAAAGAATACAGTTGAATGGAAGCGACATCAATGGCTTGTGCAGTGTGACCGCAAAGACATTTAGAAGAGCTCCTCAGAGTTGAATTTGTTCCAAGCTTCCTGTTTCATGTCAAGAACATGGATGAGTGCTAAGTTGCAATAGAATAGACTAGCATTTCCTTTTAGCATTTTCTCGACAAATTTAGCTCTAGAGTTAAGCTAGTCCAAATCATATCAGTAGACAAAGTAAAATAATAATAATAATAATAATAATAATCCAAAATTTGAACTAGGATGACCAAGTGTGACCAGTATTTACCAGTTTTGGATGTCTTTCCATTTAACAAAAAGAAAATGATTCAGAGTTGAGGATCAACCTGCCCTGGATGATGACCAATTCCTGGTCATACCAGCAGAGATCCATGGCAGCATCAAAAGCAGCGCATAGTTTAGAGGAGCTCATTTCTCATCTTTGAGTGTCCGTACAAAATAAAAACTAAGCATACAATAGACTATACGAGATGAAGGTTTGATTGCAAGGACTGCAACGAAACATTTTTGCAGGAAAATGCTTAGATGGAGTTGCATGCATATTTCCCAAGTTCCTATGTTGTTTGCAGATTAATAAACTAGGTAAGCACAACAAAGAAACATTTTAAGATTTGGATTGGGATGATGAGAATGTTCACAGAAAGGGATTTGTAATGCTGGTACAATCTTAAGTTGAACAGATCATCCTAACATTGATTTTGATTTTACGATCTATCAAAAAGCTTCAAATGGGTCACAAATCATATTTATCCTACAACTCATTCAACAACAACAACCAAGTTTTATCCAATAGGTGGGTCGGCTTAAGAAGTCTCGATTTATGACAAGATACAGTTTCAATACCGTACCCATGCCGATACGATTTTGGTTTTTTTTAAAATATAAATATATTGATTAAAAATATTTTTATTAATATTTTATTGTTATAGATATGGAAGGATTAAATAGGTTTAAACCAGATTTAATTTAAATTTATTTTGATTAGTTTAAAATTAAATCAAATTTATATATACAATAATTTAATTCATATTAGTATATTTTATAAGATTAAAAATGGGGGGGATTAATCATCAGAGCTTTTTGTTTTTCTTATTTATCTCGTGGACGGATGAAGGAGGAAAAAAATTAACCATCCTTAAGAGGTAAAGAAGTTTTTTCTCTCTATTTACCCTCGTGGACGGATGAAGGAAGAAAAAAAATTAACGATATGGGAGGAAAAAAAATTAACGATGTAGGAGGATGGATGAAGGGAAAAAAATTATTGTAGAATGAAAAAAATTAACGGAAGGGAAAAAAAAAGAGATGTAAAGGAATAGGATAGGAAAACAATTAACATTTTAAAAATAAAATAATAATAATAAAATCTGCGGACCTCATGGAGCCCCACGAGGTCACAGAGGGTCGTGGCTGCCTCAGCGACCTTGCACGACTGTAGCGAAGCCACCATGAGCCATAAATCCGTGCCATGTTGGTAGGTGAGCGAAACGGCCCATGCCGACATGGCTGGGAACTGTATACCATGGTTCTAACAACTCATTTTATCTTATGTTTATGTTAATCCCAGAAGAGAGAAGATGAAGAAAAGAAAAAGGTAAAAGAGTAATAGTGAAAATTTTAAATTAAGATGCATCTTGTCTTCACACTAATTTATTAAAATATAGCCCACAACATAATCTGCTCAGTGAAGCAAGTATCAAATTCCAAAGCCTCTTTAAATTTACTCAAACTCTCTTGGCTTTAACTATGCGTATTGCGAAAAATAAATTTCAATAGGACATAAAAAAATCATGCAGCCACCCCGTTGATCATTGCCTAGTTAAGACATACAACATATAACAGGTAGGGAGTCAAAGGAAACCTGTAACGTAGCATAGAATATCATAACATATAGTGTACAAAACATTACAGGATAAGGCACCTTTTAAACTTACTCAGAAAAAAAGTTAAGAATAAAACAAACATTCTGGACACATGACTAATGATTATTCCACCTCAAGTAGAAATGAATAAAAGAATAAGGAAAAGAAGATAAGTAAAGTTTATTCATGGTACACTCATTAAAATTTCTCTCTTCATGAAATCTAGATGGACATAAGGAGAATTAAATAGTGAAAAATTTGATTCACGTGAATTATTTTTTCTCTCTCCCCTCTCCTAATCCCTCTCTCTTCATAAATTTTTTTTTTCTTCATGACAGTATTTTTAAAAATTAGGAAGTTTATCTAGTTATTTTTTCTCTCTCCCCTCTCCTAATCCCTCTCTCACCACGACCTGCTAGTTCTGCTTGTTATTGCAACCAAGCCTACTGCCACGCCCATTGTTTGCCATTAGGACCGTAAACAAGTCAAGTCGAACCGAGCCTAAAATGAACCAAGCTTTTGAAATAATTATTCAAGCTTGGCTTGGTTTATTTTTTATGAGCTTTAGCTTGTTTGAAACTTGGCTTGAGCTTGATTCGTTTAGATGTTATCGAGCTCTCACTTCAAGCTTGACTTGAGTTTGGTTTGTTTAGATGTTATCGAGCTCTCAATTCAAGCTTATTTGATTGTTTGAAATTTTTGCTCGTTTGATTGATTATTGAACTTGATAATTCAAACTTATTTATTTATTTTATTTTATTTATTTAGCATGTTGATAAGAGTTTTATTAATGAATATAATTGTTCACGAATGTTGTTCACGAACGTTGTTCACGAATATTAACAAGCTGAACACATATGTGTTCAAGCTTGTTTGTTTAGTTTAACGAGTTGTTTAAGCTTATTTGTTTAATTGATTTTGTGTATATTGAACGAACATAAACAAACTCTTATCAAGCTGAACATCAAATTTGTTCATGAACGTTTGACTCATTTACAACTATATATATATAGAGAGAGTTTTGTTAGCCTGCACACCTTATCCTGCACAACCATGGGCACCTACTGAGGTGGCCACCTGCACATCATTGATCAAAATATGTGTGATATGATAAGTGATCAGGATTATGCTACCTCAGCAGGTGCACATGATTTGGTTGTGCAGGATAAGGTGTATAGGCTATCAAAGTCATATATATATATATATTATTCGCATTAAAAATTCATAATGTGTTTAATATTTATTTAAAGTAAATTAACAGTATATTAGGGTCTGAATCTTCCCCCTCTTCCACCCCTCTAATTACTACCAATGCTCCTAACTAGGCCTCAACCTGTCCTTTCCCGGCCATTGCTCTCTGAGCTCTATACTTCTCTACTCCAGACGTGCCTGCGGACTGACAACATCTCCGCCGGAAGATCTATTCATGCCCATGTCATCAAAGCCGGTCTCCAACCCGGCGTCTACTTCGCCAACAATCTCATCCACTTCTACTCCAAGTTCGGATTTTTTGGCGACGCCCACCTTGTGTTCGACGAGATGCCTCTGAAGAACATTTTCTCCTGGAACTCCTTGCTGTCCATGTACGCCAAAGCCGGAATGACTCAGGTGGCGAACAATGTGTTCGACAAAATGCCTGAGAGGGACTCTGTTTCTTGGACCACAATGATCGTGGGATTTAATCAGGTGGGAGATTTTGAGCGAGCTGTTGGCATGTTTCTGGAGATGCTTTGCTTCGGAATTCCACCTTCTCACTTCACATTCACAAATGTGCTCTCGTCGTGTGCGGCCCTTGAGACGTTAGATATTGGTAGGAAGGTGCACTCTTTTGTGGTGAAGCTTGGACTTAGTAGTGTTGTTCCAGTTGCAAATTCCCTTATTAACATGTATGGGAAGTCGAGGGATGCAGTGACAGCAAAGGCTGTTTTTAATAGGATGAGATTGAGGAGTGTGTCTAGTTGGAATTCAATGATTACCTTGTATGCTCAATCTGGAAGGATGGATCTTGCTCTTGACCAACTTGAACAGATGGAAGAGCGTAGCATTGTTTCTTGGAATGCAATGATCGCAGGGTACAATCAGAATGACATGAACCAGGAGGCACTGGAATTCTTCTCGCGGATGCTTAAAGACCAATCCGCAGCCCCTGATACCTTCACGTTTACCAGTGCCCTTTCTGCATGTGGCTACCTTGGAAGGTTGGATGTGGGGAAGCAAATTCATTCCCACATTATAAGAACCGAACAGTCTCTCCATATGCATCTTGTAAATGCTTTGATCTCTATGTACTCCAAATCAGGTGGGGTTGAAATTGCTCGAAGGCTTGTTAAACAAACAGTGGCTACTGATCTCAATGTAATATCCTTCACTGCACTTCTTGAGGGTTACATTAAGCTTGGAGATTTGCAACCAGCTAGAGAAATCTTCGAGCTGATGAAAAATCGTGATGTTATTGCTTGGACTGCTATGATTGTTGGGTACGAGCAAAATGGTTTTAATATTGAAGCTATGGACCTCTTCAGGTTGATGCTTGACAAAGGCCCTCAGCCAAACAATTACACATTGGCCGCAGTACTAAGTATCTGTTCTACCTTGGCATCTTTAGACAATGGAAAGCAAATTCATTGCAAATCTATCAAATCCGGGAACCTGTCTGTCTCAGTAAACAATGCCCTTATTACAATGTATGCTAAATCTGGAAGCATCACAGGAGCTAGAAGAGTGTTTGATCAGATATGCCAACTTAAAGAAACAGTCTCATGGACTTCAATGGTCATCGCATTAGCTCAACATGGTCTTGGAGAAGAAGCTATAGCCTTGTTTGAAGAGATGATCAACACAGGTGTGAAGCCTGACCATATAACCTATGTCGGTGTCATTTCAGCCTGTACACATGCAGGACTGGTAGAACAAGGCAAGCAGTATTTTCAGTGGATGCAGACAAAACATCTGATCCAACCCACACAAAGCCATTATTCATGCATGATTGATCTCTTTGCACGTGCCGGTTTACTTCAGGAAGCACAAGAATTCATCAAACATATGCCTATAGATCCAGATGATATAGCATGGGGTTCTCTTCTGGCTGCTTGTAAAGTTCACAAAGATGCAGAGCTGGCAAAGATTGCAGCAGAAAGATTACTAGCAACTAATCCTGACAATAGTGGTGCTTATTCTGCACTTGCTAACGTCTATTCTGCATGTGGCAGATGGAATGATGCTGCTAAGATTTGGAAATCAATGAAGGACAAAGGAGTGAGGAAAGAACAAGGATTCAGCTGGATGTACTTAAAGAATAAGGTTCATGTCTTTGGTGCTGATGACGGATTGCACCCACAGAGATATGAAATATATCAGATGGCTTCGAAGCTCTGGAAAGAGATTAAGAAAGCAGGTTTTGTTCCAGATACACAATCTGTGTTGCATGACATAGATGATGAGTTGAAGGAGCAATTACTAAGTCGTCACAGTGAAAAACTTGCTATAGCTTTTGGTTTGATCAGTACACCCAAGAACACTACTCTAAGGATTATGAAAAACCTAAGAGTTTGTAATGATTGTCACTCTGCAATAAAGTTTATATCCAAATTTGTAGGAAGGGAAATTATTGTGAGAGATGCTACTCGCTTTCACCATTTTAGAGATGGATTTTGCTCGTGCAGAGATTTCTGGTAGAATGTAAAATATTTTGGCATATGGAGATAAACTTTTATTTATTTAGATATGTGGCACGTTGAGTAAATAAATAAAAGAAATAGACTCAAATTATCAATATTGAGATTTGAAATTCTCAATTTTTATGTATGTAATATTATTACATATGAATATTGATTATTGAGATTAAATGTGTTAAATAAGTAGTATATATATCCTACCCCAATGAGCATACATATAAACACAATGCACTTAATAAAACATGAACATGAGTAATTCTTTTATGGTGAAAACCCTTAAGTCGTCACTTAATGGCGCTACAATGCTCATATTGTCTATCCAACAACTGATATGTATACATGGGGAGAGAGCGATCTCAATTTATGAGCTGCAGAGAATAACGAAGTAGTTTTGAGTTAGAATTACTTGATGGTCCTTCACTCTTCATATTGGTTATATCACTTTCTATTACTGCTCTTTAGTTCCATACAGGCCTGGAAGAGGTTATCTCATACAGAAACGATCGTGACAGGTTTACAGTTCATATACAAATTTATTTGATCAATCACGTGTATAATAAGCATACAGTAAGAATGTAAGATACGTGAAGGACGATATGGTTGAAATATCAATACAATTGAAGCCAACACCTATAAATTACTTCATATGAGCATTCTTTGATGATCTCAAGTTTGATTTGCTCTTGCTCGGGTATATTTACTCTACAATTCTGAAAACATTCCACTTTATCTTTCCTTCTTTTGCCTGCACTGTCTCTCGTTTCTCTCTGCTCGACTTCG
>JBBUKS010000054.1:5813814-5832921 GCA_038050645.1 Hedychium gardnerianum | reverse complement strand
TCTCCTTCCCTCCTCTATTCACGCACGAAGTCGACTACTGTTTGTCATCGTTGCGCCTCGCCTTCCCCGGCAACACACGCGGCTGCACCTATGCTGACCCATAGTCGCACCGAGTGTCAGCTCTCCTTCCACGACGCCGTCATCTCAGATTATGGTCGCCAAGCAGCCACCTTGTTGGTTTGGATCTTCTTTCAAATTCTTCTTTTATTTGACTTCCTTTGGGATAAAGTCTTATGGCTAAAAATAAGCCTTCTATTGTGACGGATGTAGTGTCTGTGATGTCTAAGATCACAGACTATAAGCTAAATGGTTCGAATTATTTGGATTGGAGTAAGACTGTTCATCTTTATCTACGAAGTATTGACAAAGATGGTCATTTGACTGATGACCCTCCTCAAGATGTTTTGAAGCAGACATGGCTTAGAGAGGATGCTCGCTTGTTCTTTCAGATTTGGAATTGTATTGATAGTGAGATAATTGGTTTGATCAATCACTGTGAATTTGTTAAAAAACTAATGGATTACTTGGAATTTTTGTATTCTGAAAAAGTGAATCTCTCCCACATGTATGAGGTTTGCAAAATATTTTATCGTGTGAAAAAACAAGATCCTCTTAGATCAATTATTTTATGGCATTCAAGAAGACATATGAAGGGCTTAATATGTTGCTTTAGCCCTGATGTGAAGGTTCAACAACACTAACGAGAGCAGATGGCTATCATGAGCTTCCTCATGGGCCTATCTCTTGAATTTGAGTATGTTAAGTCACAAGTTCTCTCAGGTTCTGAGGTTTCCTCTTTACAAGATATATTTAGTCGTGTTCTCCGTACAGAAAGTACTGCACCTGTTCCGCAGTGATGCTTTCATGAATCGCAATACTAATTATGTGCCTGGGAGATCAACTAGTTGTAGTGGAAACAAAGGAGGTGGCTCACAGGACTTTGAAACTCGAACGCCGAATTCGGATGGTATTATGTGCAACTACTATCGTAAGCTAGGTCATACGAAGTTTGAGTGTAGAAAGCTTCAGCATAAAAATCAGCAAAAACACTTGGCCCATATTGCATCCACTAGTGATGCCTTTGATAAATTGGTCAGATGAATTTGCCAAGTTCTCAAAATATCTGGAATCACTCAAGCCTTCATCTCCCTCTATTCAATTATTTTATGACATTCAAGAGGCATATGAAGAGTTTAATATGATGCTGCCCTTTAACCCTGATGTGAAGGTTCAACAACGCCAACGAGAGCAAATGGCTATCATGAGCTTCCTCGGCCTATCTCCTAAATTTGAGTCGCTAAGTCACAAGTTCTCTCTAGTTCTAAGATTTCCTTTTTACAAGATGTATTTAGTCATGTTCTCCGTACAAAAAGTAATGCACGAGTTTCGCTTAGTGGTACTTTGGTGAGTCACAATACTAATTATGTGCGTGTTCTCCGTACAGAAAGTACTGCACGAGTTCCACTTAGTGGTGCTTTGATGAGTCGCAATATTAATTATGTACCTAGAACATCAACTAGTCGTAGTGGAAACAAAGGAGGTGGCTCACAGGACTTTGAAACTCGAACGCCAAATTCGGGTGGTATTATGTGCAACTACTGTCGTAAGTGAGGTCATACGAAGTTTGAGTGTAGAAAGTTTCAATATAAAAATCAGTAAAAACACTTGGCTCATATTGCATCCACTAATGTCTCTGATAAATCGGTCCTTATCTAGGAATTTGCCAAAGTTCTCAAAATATCAAGAATCACTCAAGCCTTCATCTCCCTCTATCACTGCTATTGCTTATTCACGTAAACAAAACACATGTCTTATTTCCTCATCCTCCAAATGAGTCATTGATTCTGGTGTCACGGATCATATGACAGGTAATTCTAGTCTCTTTTCTACTTTTCAATCCAAAGCTAACATTCCTACCGTTACTTTAGCTAATGGGTCTCCATCTTGTGTTCGTGGGCTTGGCACTATCAATCCTACCTCTTTGCTTTCTCTGTCTTCTTACATTTACCTAATTTATTCTTTAATTTGCTCTCTGTCAATCAACTAACTCGTAATCTTAACCGTTGCATCTCATTTTATTTAAGGATCTTTACGAAGAAGATTATTAGTAAAGGACATTAGTGTGGAGGCCTCTACATTCTTGACGCACCGCTCCCAAATTTTTTTGTTTGCTCGAGTGTCACTTCTCCTTTCGAGGCCCATTGTAGGTTGGGACATCCATCTCTCCCTTTGCTCAAAAAGTCCACAATATGATAAGGTGTCTTCATTAGATTGTGAGTCGTGTCGGTTTGCAAAACATCACCATCTTAGTTCAAGTCCTAGAGTAAAAAACGTGCTACTATTCTTTTTGAATTAGTTCATTCTGATATTCCTATTTTGTCTAAACCAATTTTTGGTATTTTGTTACTTTTATGGATGATTATTCTCGTGTAATTTGGTTATATTTAATGAAAAATCGTTTTGAATTATTTTCTCTGTTTTGTGCCTTTTGTGCTGAGATTAAAACTCAATTCAATGCGTCCATCCATACTTTGCAAAGTGATAATGCCAAGGAATATACGTATGGTTTATTCCAATCTTATATGAATGTCGTGCTTCAAACCTCGTGTTGATACTTCATCCCAAAATGGTGTGGCTAAACGTAAAAACAGACATCTTCTTAAAACTACACGGGCCCTTTTATTTCAAATGAATGTTCCCAAACCTTTTTGGGCCGATGCAGTTTCTACAGCATGTTTTCTCATTAACTGCATGTCATCCGTTCTTCACGGTGAAATCCCTTACAAAGTCCTTTTTCCAAATAAGTCATTTTGCTAACGTTAGGATATTTGGTAGTACTTGTTTTGTTCGGGATGTTCGTCCGCATGTTACTAAATTAGATCCCAAGTCTTTGAAGTGTATCTTCCTAGGTTATTCTTTTTTTAGAAAGGTTATAGGTGTTATTGTCTCAGTATTAACAAATATTTTATCACAATTGATGTTACCTTCATGGAAAATATACCTTATTTCCCGTCCTCACCAATTCCGATTCATCGAAGGGAGGATGATGATTTGTTGGTGTATTCTATCACATCCTCCGCACCCGTCCCAAAACCGGCTCCTGTCAAGCCTCCTATTATTCAAGTCTACTCCAGGCGTCAACCTCTTGATTCATGTCCTGCACCTACTACTTTGTCATCAGATCCAGTCCCGAGCGATGATCTTCCTATTACGTTACGCAAAGATAAACGTCAGTGTACTTATCATATTTCTTCTTTTGTTTCTTATAATGGCTTGTCGTCTTCCTCTTGTTCTTTTATTACTTCACTTGACTCTATCTCTATTCCTAAAACTGTCCGTGAGCTCATATCTCATCCTAGTCGGAAAGATGCAATGATAGAGAAGATGAATGCTTTAGATGATAATGACACTTGGGACTTGGTCGATCTACCTTTAGGGAAACGGGCTATTGGATGCAAATGGGTATTCACAGTTAAAGTCAATCCGGATGAGTCAATTGTCAGATTAAAAGCTCATCTTGTCGCTAAAGGCTATGCTCAGACCTATGGTGTAGATTATTCTAACACTTTCTCCTGTTGTTGACATCTGTTTGATTGTTTATTTTAATGGCCGCTACTCATCATTGGCCTTTACATCAACATGATATCAAGAATGTTTTTCTTCATAGTGATCTTCAGGAGGAGGTGTATATGGAACAACCTCTTGATTTTGTTGCTTAGGGGGAGTCAGGGCGAGTTTGTCGTCTTCGAAAATCTTTGTATGGTTTAAAATAGTCTTCGTGCTTGATTTGGAAAATTTAGTCAGGTTGTTGAAAAATTTGGTATGATGAAAAGCAAGTCTGACCATTTTGTGTTCTACATGCAGTCAATAGCTGGTATCATTCTATTAGTTGTGTATGTGGATGATATTATTATCACTGAAAGTGATACTACGGAAATCTCATCTCTTAAATCTTTCATTCATACTCAGTTTCACACAAAAGATTTGGGGGTGCTAAAATATTTGGGTGTTTTTACGAGTAGTAAAAAAGGTATATTTTTATCTCAAAGAAAATATGTCCTCGACCTGAGACAGGAAAATTAGGGACAAAGTCTTGTAGTGCTCCAATGACTCAAAACATGCACCTCACAGGAGATGGGAAACTATTTGAACATCCTGAGAGATATCAAAGGTTAGTTGGGAAGTTGAATTACCTTACTGTGACTCGTCATATTGCATATTCGGTTAGTGTTGTCAGTTAGTTTATGTCATCTCCAATCGTTAATCATTGGGCAGCGTTAGAGCAAATTTTGTGTTACTTGAAGGGAGCACACAGACGGGGAATCGTATATGCAAATCATGGGCACACTTATATTGAATGTTTTTCATATACAGATTGGGCAGGTTCCAAACGGGATAGAAGATTTATTTTAGGTTACTTCAGGGTATCTTTGTTGGAGAAAATTTAGTCTCATGGAAGTAAGAAGCAAAACGTTGTGTCACGATCCAATACAGAGTCAGAATATAGAGCTATGGCATAGTCTGTGTGAAATAATGTGGATATATAAGTAGGACTTAAAATTTCAGTACCAGCAAAACTGTGATGTGATAACCAAGATGCTCTTCATATTGCATTGAATCATGTTTCATGAGCGAACTAAGCACATTGAAATTGATTGTCATTTTGTTCGTGAGAAAATTCATCAAAGCTTGATTTCTATAAGATATGTGCAGACTGGAGAACAACTAGGGGACATCTTCACAAAAACTTTAATGGGGTTCGGGTTGATTATCTTTGTAACAAATTGGATATGATTAATATATATGCTCCAACTTGAAGGGGAGTATTATATATATATATATTAGTTACCATATTATATGTATATATTAGTTAATATATATCGGTTAGGCTAATTGTCAATTAGCTTAATTATAATTTCCTAATATAAATTTCTAGTTTGTATATAAATATGTCTCACTTTTTAATAAAGAGTATGTATTCTTTTTATCTCAAATTGCAGCAACAATTAGTGTTCCACCTAAACTATTTCACTGGAATTGTGCTTGATAGTTGTGAGCTCATCATGGAAACATTTACTACGAGGTACATACCTTGAGTAGATCAAACACCTTCTCGGCAATATACTTTTGCTGAAGGGTTGCACCCTTTTGTTGAACTTTATCAGGATGAATGCATAAAGTCGCTTTTCTATAGACTTTTTTCACAGCAGCAGCAGTGATTAAATCAGTCAAAGAGACAGGCTGCCAGCCACATTCAGGCCAAAGTACCTGCCAACCATTTGGAAAGTCAACCAGATCAAATCAATGACAATTATATCCCAGCACCTATCACAATACAAGATTTTTTAAGATTCTTTCTAAATGAAATATGGATTAATAGCAATACCAACAGTAAGAAAAATCATTAAGCTAGGCATTAATTTTGATGTTCAAATGCACAAAACTTTAAATGTTGATGGCAACAAAATTCAAATAGATAAGAGTTCAAACACTAAAAGCACTAATGTCGTTTACATTGTCCAAACCATGAAAGTACATGTGGAGAATTAGAAAAAGAAAATATGCAATAACACTATTAGCCAATTGAGAGAGTCATATCATTGCTTTTCAAGGCATTAGGCATTGCAAGGTCAGAGAACCCAGGCGCAAAGTGCATACCCAGGAATATTGAGGCAATTGATCTACCTGTGCAACACATACAGCCAAGATTTGAATTCTTAATCCAAGTTCAATCCCAGTCTGAAATGAGATATACTAGGTGTGCTAGGTGCTAGTGTCAATGGATGTGTCAAGCATTAGAAGAAGAGAAGAGAGAAAAAAGAGAAGTTTCGCATAAAGATATCAACTGCAAAAACTTTACTACATAGAAGGTGCAGAACCTAAACTCACAGGCGAACAAAACACCTCTATAAGGCATAATCGCCTCGCCTTGCTAGGTTTAGCATGGACAAAACACCTCTCCTTCAAAAACATCTCACACCATCACCAACTTGAGTTCATGAGCACCTCACCTCGCGGAAACTTCATTGACCTCTAAGAAAGACTGAATGCATCGGATGTGATGTGATACACGTTGCACCATTGTTGACCGGCATTCCCAAACACCTTGCCTCAATCAACACACCTCACCTCGTGGAAGCTTCACCAACCTCCAAGGAAGACCCCAACTGCCTTGAATGTGATATTCTAGTTGTATTAGGTTGTTCTGAATGCTGATCAGTCAACAAAATGAAAAGGATCACCTATGCTAATTAGCACAGGATGAGATATTAATCAATACATGGAACCACATAGAAGGATAAGAGTTAACCACAGCATGCTCACTTCTATTGTGATTGTCATTATTAGATCAATTGCTTAACAAATCTAACACTTTTAGAATTAAAGTTCGTCCCATTTTATTTGAAATCATAAAAAACCTATTGTGCTATTTGAAGTCATAACAAACCTAGCACACGAAAATGAAAAAACTGTTAATTGATGAAGTGTCCAAATGCTAAATTATTTTCCTATTATATATATCATTTGCCCATATTGGTATTCTGTCATATGCCATAAAGTATATTCCATAAAGTATATTTTTCCACATGGAGTATCATCATCTTTTTTCAATTATATTTTGTTGGGAAATATTTTATGACATACCAAAAATACCTCATACCACAATGACATGTAGTAAGAAAATAATTTGGCACATGGACATGTCATCAATTAATAACTTTTGCACGAACAATTAACAATGTGAAAATTTTGTTATAATTTCTGATAAATAAGTGATAGATTTGTTATGATTTGTTACAACACATAGAGATTTATTATTTAGATAGTATATGATTGATTTATTAATTTTAGAAGAATGACATAGACTTCTTAAAGCTTGTAAACTAAGTAATATATTTAGAAATTAATTCATCATTAATTGATTGTGTTCATTTCAGATGTCAAACAAATCAATATGAAAAACGGATCAATTCTTCAATAAAATGCAATAAACAATGCTAACTCACTTAACAACCCAAGTTCAACCACCATCACGCAATGGCATTCAAGTACATTCTGGAAAATTAAAAAATAATATTTTATATTTTATATTAGGTAAGCTAGAAATAAATTAAGCATGCCAAGATATATTCAATTTTACATATTTAATCCTCTTTCACACATATTATACTTTCTCACATATTTTACTTTCAATATGTTTATATCAATTAGAAATTGAATTGAAAGCATTTTACTCATTTTTACTTCAATGTAGGGGCATAAATTCATATAAGTTTTCCTTGTATGATCATCTTTCACTTAAATTTTTTACTTAAAAAAAAATAAAATTATAGAAATTAGATAATCAAATGAATTTGAATTTTAGAGAAACAAGTTAGTAAAGACATATCAATCTTTATTTGAATTCATCTTGATTGATGTGTGCCAAAACGTATCAAGTGTTGACACAACACTCATCAGCATGCTCAGCATAGGCTAAACAGGAGAGATTTACCCATGTCAATGTTTTCTGATTATTGTTAGTGGACATTCAACTTCAAGAAATATGACAAGTAGAAAATAAAATTTCTTTTCACATAAAAAATATGCAGTTTCTAACAACTGGCTCACCCAGAAAGAGTTAGAAAGAAAGCAAAATGCTCATTTATGTATTGTTGAAATTGATTTAATAAAATACAATAACAGTAGCAACAAATCTTAAGCATTGGAGAAGCCTTTAACTGAAATGACAGATGATCATAATACAGTCATCAACTTGAAAGTGTTCAAATTGATATTATTTGGAAAAGGCATCATAGTTCCTAAGAGGAGAAAGAATGCGACAACATTGTGTGATGTTGCACTATGGTAGCGTCAAATACTGATGGGCAAATTCAGCATAAAAAAGTGTTAACTTACATATTGCATGCTCGACAGCAAGGCACGCAAGTTGCCTTCTTTACCAGAAGCCCACCGTTTTATCTCAATGTCAAGGGTTTCAGCAATTCTCTGGAATCAATATGAACAACTATTAGATAGTAAATAATGTCCCCAGATGATGAATTTTGAACAAGAGAAGGCACGCTACTGCTGAAGCATTTTAGAGAAATATCAAAGCAACTAGTTGTCATGACAAAGAACAATGAAGCATACATGTCTTTCTGCTTGCTCCCTTTGAATATGCATATCCCGCTCATTCTTCACTGCCAGGGCTTTTGCCTGCACAGAATAAATAAGTGCGAGATCAAATAAAGAGTTTGGGTGCGGGTGCTGTTCTTATTTTACATATGAACCAAATAAAATATCAATACCGCCCGCTCAAGTGTCCTTTGATGGCGTTCTAACCTAGCTCTTCTTCTCTCTTCACTTTCTCCTTCAATTTCTTGAAATTCTCCAGATGATGGAGCACCTTTTGATGAAAAGAAAAATGGAGTATGGGGAAGGGAAGAGAAACAATACTTAGTCAAAGCCAGCTATGAAATGAAAAGATCTATTTGACAAAAACATACGATGAAAATGAACCTACACTAATTAAAATTGTTACCTCCAAATATGGAAGCTAGGTCATCTGTAAAATTTGTTGTAGATGATGACTTTCTAACGTTGGTGCTGGTCCCTGATGGCTTCCGCGTGCCATCAAAACCACCTCTATTTTGAGCTTGACCATCAAACATTGTTTCCTGAAATATCCAAGTACTATGGTAATGCTTCTGAAATCAAAATAAATTCCCCATAATAATGAGAGATTGGTCCTAACCGTTGAAGTAGATCTTTCTTTTGGTGCACTAGTAGCTCGAGTGCTCATGCCAAAAAAGGACTCGAGATCATCCTCAGGCTTCTGTTGTTTTTCTCTCGCAGCCGCAGCAGCCTTTTCTCGGGCTTCTGCTGCAGCTCTTTCTCGTGCTTCTGCAGCAGCTCTTTCTACTGCAGCCCTTTCTGCTCTTCGCCGAGCTTCTGATGCAGCTCTCTCCACAGCAGCTTTTTCTCGTGCCTCAACTGCAGATTTTTCTCTGACTTCTACAGCAGCCTTTTCCCTAGCTGCAGCAGCCTTCTCTTTGGCTTCTGCAGCAGCTCGTTCAGCTCTTTCTCTGGCCTCTCTTTCAGCTCTTTCACGTGCTTCAGCAGCTGCTCTCTGGACTGCAGCTCGCTCAGCCCGTTGCCGTGCTTCAGCATTTGCCTTCTCAACAGCTGCTCTCTCAGCTTTCGTCCGAGCTTCAGCAGCAGCTCTTTCCCTAGCCTCTCGTGTAGCCCTCTCCACGGCTTGCCTGGCTCTTTCTCTTTCCCTTTCTAATTCTTGTTGTCTTTCCATCTCAAGTCGCTTTCTCTCCTTCTCCTGATACTCTCGTTCCCTCTGTTCCTGTTCCCAGATGAATCTTTCATCATTATCATCCAAATCCACTTGATGTGTAGCCTCTTTTATTTTGTAAGCTTTTGCATCACGTTCTCTCTCCCTCACCTCTTTAGCATGCCTGAATTTTGCTTCAGCTCTATCCATGGCCACCTTCATGGCAGCCGCAGAAGCTGCAGCAGTTGAGTATGTCTCAAATTCTTCACCTTTAAATAAATCTGAATGATTTTGATCATATGTCTGAGGCTTGCCCATTGCAAAATCTTCAAGTTCATCAAATGGAGATGAAACAGCATTCTTAGCTGATTCATTGTAAGTATAATTATTAGATGATTGATACAATGATTCATCATCCTTTCTTGTGACAGTACTACTAAAAGGAGTTTGTTTAACGGCGAGTGGAGGTGGGCGCCTAGAAGGTGGTGGAGCTGTAGTAGGTTCAGTGAAGAGGGGGATTTCATCAACAGTGAGCCAAACATCATCTGCTGTGTCCAGTTGTTCATTGGACTTTGGAGACTGATGATCTGTGATATTTTGTCCAGTAGTTGCAGAACTATGCAAATCACTCCCACCTACAGATCCTTGAGAATCGGAATGCTTGTTACTCTGCAACTTTGGCAAGAGATCATCAAAGGGATCCGCTGGAGATTGAGGTGATTCTTGTCTGTGTCCAATTGTAATGTTCTCAGTTTTCTTGAGAGGGCTCTTGTCTCTTCTACCCTCATTTATTTTAGTATTAAAGAAGGGATCTGATTCTGAGACTCCATTAAAAGCATTTTTATCCTTGGTCACTTCCGTGTTACCAGAAGAGACACCAACTCCTGTGCTCCCAAGATTTACTGATTCACTGATGTTTTCCAGAGGGTCAGTGAACAACCCAGAAGAAGAATAAGTGGAGGGGGATTCTGATTCTAACACAACAAAGGGATCTTTTATAGTATTGACAGATGGCTTAGCTGGTGGAACAGTAGGCTCCTGTTTGTTAGCCTCTGGAAACTCTCTGCAAAAGCCATTGCATTTTGGAAAAGTGAAAAATAATGCCAACTAACAAATAGAAAAGGAAAGTTCAGTATGGAAGTATGGAATATGTAGCAGAAGGCAATTGTTAGCTCGGCTCTTTCCTGGATCCCTAAAGGTATTGCTACCATCTTGAGAGACTACTTTCGGCACTATTAACTGACTCTCACTTCAAACATCCAGCTTATCCAAACTATTTTTATTTAGTACCATAAAACTTGTATTCGGTAGATTTGAGTTTTATTGGCAAGCTTTTGTACACTTGACAGCTTTATGGAATAGATTCAAGTATTTTATATAAAATTCAGAAATATCTTGCAATCCAGCAATAAAAAAGGTTTTATATCAGTTTATTGGTAAGAAATGTTATTTATCATATGGTATGGTCATTCCAGCATGAATAGTCTTGAAAGTTCTATTATAGATAATGTCTTAGTTATTCATCTCCGAAAAGACCATGATTTGTACCTTGGAGATCACGTAGCTCCACCAATCCTACATCAGTTTAAGCATGTGCAACCACATGTAGGGCCACTGTCAATGCTAATAAATAGTTGCTTTTGTGAAGGAAAATTGAACTAGGTTATGAGAATAGAGACCCCATACTGCAGTAATAAATTGATAGGGAACTGTCAGTGTGTCTTAGACATTCAAACCATGATTTGACTTCGAGATAAGGATGTACAATATATAGTCTGACAGTAACGATCAATCTATGATGTACACATTTCCAAATGACATTATTTTACTTTTATTATAAAAAATAGACGAGAGTCAATCATATTATTAAGAAAGACTTACTTGTACCTATTTGTACTGGTTTGAGCAACACCCAAGGACCAGATTTTAAGAAGAAAAATTATCAACAGGCTTATACTTGTCCAGCTCCAGTGACAATTCGTCAAATTGAAATTTTTTGTTGATCATTACTATTTGTACTGGTTTTGTTAAACATAACACCCAGATTTGAACTAGGGATAAAGGATCTACAGTCCCTTGCCATACCACTTGGCCATGTGGCCAAATCTAATCCAAATTTAAAATAAAATATAAAATAGGTAAAACAATATTCATCCATATTCTTTTACTAAGATTTCTATTACTAATTCTTTTCTCTTTTTTTTGATCCAATTCAATTAAGATTATTCTCTTTGACTGGTTATCACACCCCTCAAAAACTACCCTTCTCTCTCCATTGAGAGAGTAAAAAAAATGGAGTGATCAAAGACTGAAAAATTAGTGCAAATTGGAACCACTAACTTTTTTTTTTAATTAGTAAAACGTTCTTCAATTGTAACTCAAATTGTTGTCTTTCCTTATATGCATGACAAAAAAAAATTAATTATGACTAATTCATCTCAATTATTTTCAATGATAAAGCATGTGTATGTGCAAACCCACATCCCCAAAACAAGAATTATTACACATACCGGAACAGGTCTTTTTTATGCACATATCGCATATCCTTATAGGGAATCATCATGCTTTTCAGTTTTTTTCATTTTCTATAATACAATAGAAAATGTGAAAATTATGAATAATGTGACCTAACTTTTGTTGCTGCAAGTAAAATTACTATAAAATCTTCCATAAAACCACATATTATATATAGTAAAAGGAAAAAAAATCTGAACTAAAAGGGAAACATATATTACTATTGGCTTTCTTTATCTCATTGGTAAAGATTTATTTCATTCCGAATCCATTTAAATTTTTGGTAACCAATCAATCCAATCATATTATGTAAAAGTTGAATGCATTTGGAAATTCATCTAACTTTTACCTAACAGTTTCTATAATTGATTTTTTCTGTGTACCAGTGAAGGATAGGTGCAAAATCTAGTGCATTGGAACCCATGGTTATGGGTAAGAATTCATTAGTATGAAAAAAAAAAATCGTTGTTGTTAATAGGAAGTCATGGTATCTTAATGCATGTATGTAATTTATTTGGAGCTATTAAAGTGGGATCCACTTTTGGGGGAATATGTGTTGAGCCAGTAACAAGAATATTTTACTTAGAATAATAAGAATATTTCAAAATCTATGGAGAAATAATTCTATAATAGACCGGAGGATCTCTAATTCGCATAAAGACCATGAATGTTTGGATCAGGCCAGAGTAGCACATACAATGCAGTGCCATATTCATATTAAGGAGACGGAGATGAAGTGAAAGCAGCTAGTTCACATCTTCTCTTTTCGTTACAGGGGTTAGGATCAGGCCAGAGATGAGAAGTAGGTTCAAATCCAGCAACCATTGAAATGAAACCAGATGATAAATTATCTTCATTCCACTTCCAATTGCATGTCTTACGCAAGAAAGATTGCCATATGCAGATGCAAATAACTGCGATAAAACCACTGACGCACAACTTCGTATCAGACTCCAGTATGGATTTCTGGCTACAATCTGCCCCAGTCACTCAACCTTCAAGCTGTCTTGGAAGTCAAAATCAGGTCTGAAACCAACGGTAAATGCCAGCTCCGGACGGCAGAATTGCTCGCAATCGAAGAAGGGTGCTCGCTCACTCTAATGATGCAGTGCTACCTTGCAGAGTGTAGAGATCAGTATGCTACCTCTCCACCTATTAGTATTAACCGACGAAGAACTAGGATCGATCAATCAGTGTGTCCTGCAAGCACAGGCAATTCGAACTTCAATGCTGTTCAGAAACTGGAAGAAGGAAATGTTGCGAAGTCGGGATAGGTAGAAGG
Source organism: Hedychium gardnerianum (assembly GCA_038050645.1). NCBI lineage: Eukaryota > Viridiplantae > Streptophyta > Magnoliopsida > Zingiberales > Zingiberaceae > Hedychium > Hedychium gardnerianum. The sequence continues at coordinate 5,819,860 of JBBUKS010000054.1, read as the reverse complement.
GGGGTTAGGTACTCTCTTTTTCACAATCGCCCATGGCTAAAACAAAGAGGGCGTAGACCTAGTAGGAGATTGAGACGGAGCTTTTTTTGCTCTTAGAGAAGAAGCTTCTATTGCATACCTTGTTACAAAGTTGCTACGGAATTAGTCTAGTCTAAAAATGGAAAGTATTGTTAACACTCACGATGAGGAGCAAAAGGAGAAATCCGCCCAAGGATCTAATTAGCTAGTTGGTCAGGTAATAATTTAACAAAGTGATGATTAGTAGCTAGCCCAAGAGGATGATCAAACAAATTGGGACTGAGACACAACTTAAACTCCTATAGGAGGCAACAACGAAGGATGTTCGACAATGAGCAAAAGTCTGCCAAAGAAATGTCATATGGAGGTAAAACGCCCACAGGTCATGAACTTCTTCTCTTGAAGAAGCATTGATGATATTTGAGGAATAAGCAATGGATAATTCTATACCAACAGTCGCAACAAGACAAAGGATGCAAGTGTATCTGGGATGATGGGGCATAATGTGCTTGTAGGTGGCTTTTCAAGTTTAAATCCCAGGGCTCCACCCCTACACACTAAGATTAGGCATTGTGCAATGGATTGGTGAAATGCATAGAAATAAAAAAGAACATTATCAACTAAACGATGGATATTAGGCATTGTGCATTGACACTGAGAGATGAAAGCCAAGGATCAAATGGGATTAGGTACCCTAGTAGTCCTAATTATAAACGATGGATATGGCATTGTGCATATTGACCCATGCAATGTCGTAGCTAACGCATTAATTATCTTGCCTAAGGAGTACATTCGCAAGAATGAACTCAAGAAATTGGCAAGGACCTACATAAGACATGGAGCATGTGGTTTAATTTAATGCAATGCCTTACCAAGGCTTAACATGTAATAAATCCTCTTGGAAGAGAGGGGTGCCTTCAATAATGCATACATAGGTGGTGTATGGTTATCATTAACTCATGTCTTAAGGTGTTAGTTTAAGTCTCGGAACAAGTGAACCCTGCCTTTAGTTGCCACCATTGGGTTTGGAACATTGAATTAAATCTCACAACAAGCAAGCCCTCGTGTTTAGTTGCCGCCCTATGTTCTTCGAAACATATGTGCTACAATGGTCAAGAACAAAGGTTCACAATCCCGCGAGGGTAAGCTAACCCCACCCTCGATAATTGTATCATTATGCGTGGACTATGAGGACTCTCAGCCACATGGATAGTTCAATATGCTCATTAGCATCTAACCAAGAGATGTGGATCATCACACACATTAGCAAGACATATTCCTCTTGCTTGAATCCAAGTTCCAAACCAAATTAGAGGGGAAGATGGGGTGATTCAAGTGAGATCCAATATAGATCTAATTTTTTATTCACTCGTGGGATCCAAGCAATTCGAGGAACCACTACGGTTCCTTTCTTCTCAAGAATACATACATCTCTTATTAGTGAATGGATAGCTATTTCTTGAGCATAAGTTTAAGTTCGCTCTCAATGAGAAATTGGAGTACCTAACAACACATCTTACTAAGAATTACAAGATTGCCCTGCTTTTAGTTTTAGGTGATGAAGGGATCATAACGTTTGAGCCTTTTTTTAATGCTTTTCCTAGAGATCTAGAGAAAGCAAATCCATAAGATTTTCTTAATCCTCGATAGGAAGAACGTGAAATTCTTTTTCCTCTATGTAGGGACCAAGAAATTGAATCTAGTTGTCAGAATAATGTTTGGTATATAATTCACTTCTTGATCTTCAACCCCATCAATCAATACAAGCACCACCACAATTAGTGCAATTTGATGTTTCTATTTATCTACCTCGTGACTCAAAATAGGAGAAAGTTTGAATAGGGATCTTCGAGTGTCTAGGGTTGGGTCAAAAGTGTCTCTTAACAACTTTATTTTTTTTATGAGAATTATTTCACAAAGACTTATTGGTGAGGGAGAAGGGGGAACAAGCACACTTGAAGAGCATGGTACAATGGAGAGTTGTATGTTGCTTCCGGAAGGATGGATCGCTCCCAAAAAAGTATGCATGTTGTATGAATATGTCAATAGTTCATAAAAAATAATGTAATACAATGGGTAGAAAAATAAAATTATGTATGCAATGGTTGCACAAAAAGAGAGGTCTTTTTGCTTGCCTTAAGAGTATAGATTTATCATCATCATCAAGCGGTTTTAGCCCCAAGTATTTGGAACCAAATGGTCTTGTCTCTCTGTTGAACCATATGCAAGTATACTATTCAAATGTCTTAAACATCTAATAATGGACTCTAGTAGCTATTTTTTGACATTTTGCACCATGTTATATTATTTTTTCAGCCATTAATTGGAGCAACAAGTCTATGACTAGTTGTTCTAGAATAGTAATGTGTATTTGGAACCAAATGATCTTGTCTCTCTGTTGAGCCATATGCAAGTATACTATTCAAATGTCTTAAACATCTAATAATGGACTCTAGTAGCTGTTTTTAACATTTTGCACCATGTTATATTATTTTTTCAACCACTAATTGGAGCAATAAATCTATGACTAGTTGTTCTAGAATTTTTCCTCAAATATCTCAACCTTACTCATTGAAACTTATCTGCCATCAACAAAATGATGAATTTACACAACTATAGTGACTAATATTTTTCATTCATGTCTTGCAACTATGATGCTTCCATGTTCTAATAGTGTGGGAATAAAACCTCTGCACAATAATGTTCCTACCTAGTAGTTCACTAAATTTAAGTGACTACCTTTATTTTCTAAGAAGATTAGGTGGGCATAAATCTTTGAAGAGAAACAATCAAGTGATCACGATCGAAACAAGTTCCATGGTCAATCTACCAAGTTACGAAGAGAGAAAAAAATGCACCTTTTCTTCCGATGAGTGCTCCCAGTGAATCCGGGAATCAGATCGTCAAACGCAGACAAACCCTGATCCTTTTTCTCCGTAGATCTTCTACCACTCTCATCTTTTGCATTCGTCATTGGCTTGCCGAGATTCTCAAGAAGATCATCGAATGGAGGAGAGACGTGAGTAGATCCTGATGAGATTGAGGTGAAGACATCGTCATACTTGAACGACGAGGAGCTCTTCGCCCCAGGAACACCGTCAAAGATATCATCATCATAGACCGGCTTGTCGTAGACTGGCAGAGAAGACGAAGACGAAAACTTCGTGCTGGGATCTTTATTATAGCTGTCGAAGATGGAGTCAACGGCAGGAGGGGGCGAAGACGAGGCAGACCGCCCATGCGAGGAGGGATTCGAAAGAGGCTTTGCACGACCTCCAAACACATCATCGTATTCCGGGGGACTCCGGCTCCCTGACATGCCAGCCCCATGATCGCCGATCCAGGGATCACCGGCCGAGTTGGAGTTCCACCCGGATTTCGGATTGCTCCGGGAGCCGTTCGCGGAAGGGGATCTGTCGGATCCGAGCCCAATATTGAAAACTCCTCCGCCGGATGCGTACGCAGATGGTGGAGCCTTGGAGGCGGCCATGGGGGCAGCCTTGCCCTGGGGGCGGAAGCCGAAATCCCGAGCCAGGATTCCCGGGAAGTCATCCATGGGGTAGACGAACACGGAGATCGACAAGAGGGAGGTTGTTAGGAGGTAGCTATGGCCTAGGGCGGCGAGCGGTGGCGATCGGCCGGGAAAGCACGACACGGGAGAGGCGTAGAGGGGAGATCGGAGGTAGCCACGACTCGCTTAGGGCCGAAGAAAGAAATGGGGATGAAACTTTTTTTTGTCTTTTGGGTTGGACCCACCTGATCACAGAGGACGACGCTATTCTGGAGGTGGGACCCATGCAAAATGGGAATGGGTATGTGACATATTTCGGTGCATGATCGTTTTAATTCTTTATTTAATTTTGTTTGCTGGCGGGGCGGATCTTTAAGCAATGGGACTGCATTTGACCCGTTTTAAATTTGAAACGGATATTAATGTGTTAAAATACACGTTTGTTTAAATTTATTTATTTAATTTAATTATAAAATAATAATAATAAATTAAAAAATATATATAATATGATTCATGAATAATAAATATTAATATTAAAATAAATATGAATGTGTGTTAATAAAAAAATATTAATATAATAAATATGTGATATATTATTTAAATAAATGATATATATTAATATTTAAATCAATATAGATATCTTAAATTATTTAAATTTATTTATTTAATTATCCTTCGTATCTTTAGGAACATGAGATTGCTCCCAAAGACGTACATTGTATAAAATACCAAATGAGATCTCATTGTAAGTCACGTTTAGTCATTGTTCATCCTATATCTCACTTATGTACTTGTTTGAACATTAATATATCTATATGTGTGAGATTACGAGCTAATATAGTATAACAAACACATAGTATGTATTGGTTGTGTCACAAAGTTCGTGTGTTGTCTAAAATCATTTTATAGTATGTCAATCTATCACTAAAGTTTTTGGGATGGAGTAGGATCAATTGAAAAACACGTGAGATGAGATTTTGAGCGATGTATATTTTGATTTTGGGTACAAGTATTCTATTTAAACATGTACTTGGATCAAGAAATATGTGTTTGGTCAAAGTCGTCTTCACGTAGATAGTCAAGTTTGTATTTGGATGATAGATTATTATATGAAAATAGAGATATTGAATCCTCGGAGAAAAATCTCTTAAAAAATAAAATTTCTCCCACTTTAAAAAATGGCTCGATTATCATAATTTACACTCCTCGTTTGAGATGAATGAATCATTTTTTATCATATGAATTTGGTCAAAGTTTACAAGATTACTTAGTTCGAGATCAATGGTAATTGGAGTCACTAGGGTCAATTATTATTGATATGTTGAATTTGATAAAAATGATCATTTTACATTATCTCTATAAAATAAATATGTTATAAGGGATATAAATCGACTGAAGATATTTAGTGTTTACTAAAGCAAAGTCAATCATGAAAACGTTGAAGATTATTTTATATTAATTTACTAATGACACAATCAATATAATATAAGAATAAGTTAAGATCGCATGATATTTTTATGATCATAATCGAGTTGATATTTAAATAATAAATTATTATATAAATTTAAATCACATAGTGTGATGATAAAAATAAGAATGATTCTCATGTAACGAGAGTTTAAATCTTACACTGTGATATTAGGTATTTTTTCTGGAATTTTAACTATTAATTATGTTCGAGTGTTATGTCAGAACTTATTTATGTTTTTCAAATTTATTTAGTGGTCCATCTATGGGGTTGGATCATTCATCTCTGAAACTAATCGGACGAAGATCCAAGTACCTAAATAAATAAAGAAAAACAAAATTAAGACTTAAGGACCTTGCAGACATGATGCAATTACAAAACATTAATAGATTTTCAAATATTCATGATTTATTTTTCTTTCGTAACAAAATACGAAGGTCGTCCCTTTTAATATTTATAGATATCTTTTACTTGATTATATTTTGTTAACTTAATTTATTGTCAATCTATTAAAAATGGTGAGATCGATAGCCGCTGATGTATTTTTTTTATGATTGACAAACATGTTTAAGTGACAAAATATGAAGGTCGTCCCTTTTAATATTTCTAGACATCTTTTACTTGATTAGATTTTGTGAACTTAATTTATTGTCAATCTATTAAAAATGGTGAGATCGATAGCCTTTGATGTATTTTTTTGATGATTGACAAACATGTTTAAGTGGATGATTTATGTTGATAAATTGATTGAGTGTATAAGTTGATAAGCGGATGAACTAGTTGGATCGATTAGCATAATTTTTTTTAAGCTTAGAAGATATCCAAAACATTTTTAGTTTCGATAAAATTCATTGTAATGGATAATTATGTGTCTAGGTCGAAGTGAGTTGCCTAGAAAGTCTAAACAAATATTTTCAATAATGTTTATTTATTATTAGTAAGTCAAATAGCTAGCTTGGCTTGATCGAACATGCACCGTTGTTCAACCAAATAGGTTTTGCTCGGTCAAACAAACATGATGAATAATGATCATTAAATGATCGTTGTAT
>JBBUKS010000054.1:5803059-5813714 GCA_038050645.1 Hedychium gardnerianum | reverse complement strand
ATTGAATGCTTCCTTTGTGTTTTCTTCAACTCTTTTGCAATTGTAGTTTAGCTAGTTTAGGATTTTCATTACTTGCAGGGTCTTTCTTTTAATAGGGTTAGTGTCATTACTTGTTTTGCTTTTTAATGGTAGGTTTAGTTCTAAAAAATCTAAACCCCTATTTTCATAGTAAAAATCTCCAAAACACAAATAACATTGATCCTAAGATTGTCATTATACCGTTACATTCATTGGAAAATGACCCGAGTCATCTCTATGCTATATTAGTGTAGAAGATGTTCGGTACTTAATTCTTTTGATACACTCATAGTATGACATACGGGTGCTTATCAAAATGGCACCGTTGCCGGGGAAATGTACGGTGCATGATAACTTAGGATTGTTTTTCTGTTTCTTTACAAAAATCTAAAAATTATTTAGGGCTTAATTCTATTGTATTCATGTATTTTATCTTTTAAGCTTCTTGTGTCTAGTGATTTTGTTTGCTCTAGTATTTCAGGTGAGACTAGGACGTTACTTCAATAATCATGGATCCATATTCTTAGTAATTTGGAGGCGTTAATCAGGCTTATGATTCGGGTACTAGGCAAGAAAGCATAAAGAATGAGTTGGATGAGATTGGTGTTCTTCTCAGAAAGTACGCTAGGAATCATTCTCAACAAATGCAACTAGTGCAAGAAATGAACACTTGTCATATGTGTTGTAGTCTAGCTCATCCAATTGAACAATGCCTCATTATGTACCCAGATGATGATTATCTCTTCACTAATCAAAGAACAGAAGCAAATATTTTTCCTATCGAGCCTTAGTATTACCAACATCAATATTAGGACGTGTATGATCCAACTGCTAGCTCTTATGTCCATGATTGGAGAGATCATTAAAATTTCATATATGGGGACACACAACAACATAGTACTCAATCTTCCTCAACATATCAGAGTCCATTTGGATTCTAGGGAGACTCAATGCTTATCAAACCACAGACATTCAAGCAGATTGAGCCAGTTCCCTAGGGGACATTTCAAGAGTTCAGAGCAGAAACTCACAGTCAAACAGAGACATAAATGCAAGAGTTTATGCAACAATTTTTGCTACAATTGCAACAATTTTTGCTACAATTGCAACAATAGCAACAACTTTCATAACAAATTGCATAGCAGTTTGCAACACATCAACTAATATTCCAAATGCAGCAACAACAACATGAAGACTATATGCTCCAGTCCCAACAGCAAACTGAAGCATCATTATAGAATTGTCAGATGTATGTTAATCAATTTACATCATCCATCAGCCAGATAACAACACAAGACACTAGTCAGTTTCCCTTAGAGGTGACTCCTGATGATATCAATGTGCTTGAGAAGATGGATTGTAGAGCTGGTGATTTTATTGTCTCTGATTCCACAGCTGTATAGAACTCCACATTTGTGTGTGGCGATGATGCTAATTCTGATTCTGATGATGATGCATGTCTAGATAAAAATATTGTTATTGCTGATGTTGAAGATGTTGTGATGAAATATTTGATGAAGTTGCTGTTGTGGCAGATATCAGTGGGACAGTTGTAGCAAGCATATTTGATGTGTTGATCCCCACAGGAGTGATGGATAGCTGGAGGCCCCCAAATTGGACACTCCTATTTCAGTCGAAGTCTCTAATATTTTTTGTTGATGAAGGCCCTGACATCAATTGCAATAATCCAGCCTCCAGACTGCATATTACGAATAAATCATCTCCGACCGCTAGAGAGGATCTTCGAGGACACGCAGATGGAAGGAGCGTGCTTACTTCTACTGCATCCATTCCACCTTCGGAGTGGATTCTTCAGCTGAACCGTCTCCATCCACCTGTATGGATCTTCGAGAAAGAGATGATGGAGGGAGCTGCACTCAATGACATTGATCATATGAAGAAGGCACTCTCCTCCACTCGGACCATCTCGCTCCCGGCTTGGTTATTATTATTGAACCGCCTTTAGCCGCTAGGAACTCAGGGGAGTCCGTTCCTTTCCTTTCTTTTTCTTATTCTGTTTTGTCTTTCTATTTGTTTGCTTTGATTACTTACTTTGCACTTTGCTTGGTTTCCCTTGTATATATGTTTCTTTCGATTTAATAATCTTGGTTGTTGAGTTTGTTCTGTCGGATTTTGAGTGTTTTTCCCTATTCATTCCTTTATATCATCTTTGAAATCGTAAAAGTTAGTTAAATTTGACTGTCGAATTTTTAGGATTTATTGTCGTGAATAGATACCTTGATTGCATATGGTTATTCTTTTGGTGGTGGACTCCATGTTGGTAGACTGAGTTGATTATTTTTGTTGACCTAGTGAGATTTGAGCCTATTTTTACTTATCAATTGCTTGTGTGTGGTGCACTTATGGTTATTGTTACTCTAGAACTTGTTTTGATTCTTTTGAGATCACATTATCATAGGTTTGCATGATTATGATGAAGGCTATTTGCTTGTTTCTTTTGCTTCCTTTTATTACTACATGTTGGTTGAATAATATTCTCACCTTTCATCATGTCATTTTTCCTCCCATTAATTTCTTTTCATTGCTCTTTTGGATGTGAGATATTTGGATGTTCCATGATGAGTATTTTACCCGGGATGGTCAAAAGTCCAAGTGTGGGGGAGTAGTTGGAAGAATTGACCCTAGATTTAATTGAAGTATATACAGGCAGTGCTTGATCACCACAGACAAACCATACTCTTTATCCTTTGGGGTGAGTTTGATGTTTGAGCATAGGGAAGTGCATGACATGTTTAAAAAAAAGAAAAGAAAAAAAAGAAGAAAAAAGCGCCCAAGGAATAAAAGCAATTAAAAAAATTTGATATGTTGTGCAAATTTTTAGTTGATAGAATTATTGTGAGAAGCAACCCTTGTTGTGGTAGTTATTGAAAGATTAGTGATAGACTATTGTTTACATTATATTGGATTGTTTGAAACTTTGATTGAAAATGTGTAGGGCAATACTTTATTGTACTCATCTATATAACATTTTGATATTCTCATGTCTTTCTTTTATTTCTTTGATCTCTTTTATATCTTCCACTTCTTTCCATGCACACATACTATCATTTGCAAGCCTTCAAAGTTATGCATTCTTGTGTTTATAGTGGTGGAGAGTAGAAGATAAGCAAGCATATGGTAGTGCAAAAATCATGAGTAGCTTGAGCGGAACTCTACCATTACATGTACATGAGAGTGAGAGCAACCACCACTTACCTTGTGAGGCTTAGTCATTTTTAGTTTATTCAAGATGGATTGAAATCACCATGTTTTCTAACCATTGTAAGAATTGAGTCTATGAATGCTTAAGTCTTTGAGAATTGACAGTCTTAGGTAATTACCTTTTATGATCTTTTAAGTGAGATTGGGGAATGAAACTTTAGTTGTTTTCTTGTTTTTATTTACTTTCCCGAGACGTGTAAGAATAAGTGTGGGGGAGTTAATAACTAGCATTTTAGCACATTATTTTAGCTCTTATATTCGTTTTTTACCCTCTCGTATGGTTAATTATTGATTTATATCATTTTTATGAGTTGAGGTCTATTTTGAGTTTTGATAGATTTTTTCCTATATTTGTGGAATTTTATTTAAAAATGTGCATCTTGTTTTGTAGGGAAATAATCTAGAGCGATCTAGGTCGTTGATGGAGATCTGGAGCATCCTGATCATCCATCTCGATCTAGAGCGATCTGGGTCGTTGATGGAAATTTGGAGTCATCTGAATCATTCATCCAGATCGGGAGCATCTAGGCCATTAATCATGATCAAATCATCCAAAGGTTCATCCAAGAAGTGGAGGTTCATCTCCAATATGGATCCAAATCCAAGCAAGAAGAGCTCAATTTGGATCAAGGAAGAGGGAAGCCCAACTCAATCTTTCACTCTCTAATGGATCCACATCTCCTAATGGATTCAAATCTTCTTCCATCAACTCAAAATCTGGATCCACATCTCCTTTCTTCATCCAAGCTAAAGAGAATCCGGACCGTCAATTTAAATTGGAGCCATCCAAGGGTGGAGAAATATCCCCTAATTTTGATCCCTAATTTGATTCATTATCTCCTAACTCTCATCTCATCTCACGGAACTCATTCACACCATCTCCCCGATGCCATTCCTCTCCTCCATCGACAACCACCAACGACCGACGACCATCTTCACCCTCACCACCGTCGGCCATCCATCTCCCCTCCTTCACCGACGCCACCCTTCCTTTTCCCGGTTTGAAATCGGTGAAGCCTGGAACACCGACTGGTTGATTGAGAGGTTGACTGGAAGAAGACCTGGAAGGAGAACAATCGCCTGCAAAACCACAACACTAGGATAAAAGGAACGTTAGCAAGCAGGCCAGGGCGGTCCCGGGCGCTGCTACTCTAATGCTCAAGTTAGGGCAATGCAAAGCAAGGAAGATAAACAGTAGGAGGACATTTGTAATTGAGCCAAAAAAAAGAAGCATATCTGCGCCTATGAAGACAAGACCTTTTATAACACTTGTAATCTCTGCATTTAATTCAAGGGTCATATCAGGAGATGAGAGATGTCTATTCATAATATTTTTAGTACTGTACAGTCCCATCATCCATACCCTGTATTCGTGGAATAGTATTATCACGTGCACTTCTGACAATGTCATACACGGTATTTATTGTGATAATAACTTCTGAAGATTTAGATTTTATTAATCTTAATAAGAAAATAATAGAGGTAAAGGAGCAGGACCCTGGGGTTGGGGATATTCGACCGGATGTAAGAGAGTCAAGCCCTGGGGTCTAGGATATCCAACTGGATGTAAGAGAGCCAAGTCCTAGAGTCTATGAAAGCAATGCCCATGATTCTTGGGGATCGAAGCCTATCTGATCTACTGATATTATTCAATCTACTAAGGGTGTTTCATGAAAGTTATTGGGCCTGGTGTATTCAGACCAGCTTTGTTTCCTTTTACTTTCGATCGACTATCGATCGACTATTTACTCTGGCTGACTTGCTAAGGACTTTGACTTCCATGTCAGCCAGAATATTAACCATTTGATTCCATGTGGTAGTCATCAATATCCACCATATCGCAAGCCTCTCCTTCAAATCTAGTAGAAGGAGTCCCGAGCCCGACTGACTAGACATTGGTTCAATCTAGTCCGTCGATTGGCTTATATCTTTAGGGATGATGTCATTTTGATAAAATCACCGTTAGTGCCTCGAAAACATGCGTGTCAGACACCATAAATGTGAAGGGATATACATGATGACATATCAGAGCGATGGTTGGCTGTCTTTTCGACCATAAATGTTAGCTTTATACGCTGCCACCACGTGGCTTGATCATACCGAGGTTTGTTCACCCAAGGCAACTATTGAGATCTCGATCCGACGGCTAGGGTGATTAGCCTGCCTTTTTGATTTTGATCGGGTAGTTGAGGTTGAGGGTGGTCGAGGCTTTATAAGGGTTTAGACATCACATAGACGTTTGCATTTCCTTCATCTTTTAGTTTCCAATGACCTCAGTTTTTCGACGATTCATCTCTAGGGTTTCTGTGTTCTCGCCTTTGTAAGTTTCTTACCCGTCTGGTTCTCTCTATATTCCCATTGTTTCTACCGTCCTCCTTCTTCCTAGACCATGTCTTCAGATGTGACTGCACTCTGGTACTCCTCCATTGTCTCAGATTTTAACGAAGGAGATTTAGACCAAATCAGGATTCTGTATGAGGTCCCTAAGGACCACCGCATAATCATTCTGATCGGCCTCACCTTCCGCCTCCCGGGTTCATCTCCTTCTTCAGAGACCAATTTATTGGAGGTCTCCGATTCCCCCTTCATCCTTTTTTCTCGAAAATCGCCCAGTACTTCCACCTTCCCCTTCAACAGTTAGCTCCTAATTCCATTCGACTGCTTTGCGAAGTGGTTATCCTCTTTTGCTTGTACCAGATTTCCCTGATCCACAAAGTGTTCCACTACTTCTATTACCCAAAGAAAATGGAAGCGAGGGTATTCTTTTTCCAGGACCGATCGAAATGCGTCTTTTTTGATGAGATACCGACCTCCAACAAAGGGTGAAAATGCCATTATTTATACCTTCGGTCAGTTCCTTCTGTCTCGTGGTCGACCGATTGACAAATGGATTTGCCCAAGGCCACTATCTTGCGCCAATATCATTCAAACCCGGTGTATGTGTTGGCTGCCGAGACTCTAGCCGTCTAAAGTTTAATATCACTAAACTGCTGGAAGAGGGCCTTCTGTATATATTTGGGCTGAGCCCGATTGAAGCTGATCTGCATTTTTCTTTCGATAAGAAATTTTACTTAAAGTTTATATGATAGCTAAATGAGGTTGTTTCTTTTTTTCTTTATAGCTCGGACAATGTGAAAGACTTCTATGAACCACATGTTGAAGCTAGATAACGCCAAGCTGAACAGTTAGGGAAAGGCCATGCTGGAAAGTCACCATGCACAGTCGACCGACTCTTCTAGCCATGCGACTACTAATTAAGTGGCTGCCAGCGAGACAGCTGGGAGTAACACAGCGGCTAACACTAAGGAGATGATGCCGCCCTGACCTTCCTTGGTGCCGACCCAAGTATCTTCAGAATCCGAGGCACCTCTACGGATCTCTCAGAAAAGACGTCACCCGACAACTCCAGCCTCAGAGACTTCCCCGCCTGAGGATTTGGCGAATTCCATGGCTGCCCAAGTGGAGCCACTATATGTTCCACAGGAGATACAACCTTCAATTGAGTTGGGCCCACACTTACCTGACCCATCAACCAACCAACCTCCATTTGACACTGTTTCCTCTCTCCCTTTGCTTAGATTTTCTTCAGGAACTCTCGACCCCAATTCTTCCTGCCAACACATCAAGCTCAGCGCAACATTTGGGGTTCCCTTGCGTAAAGGAGTTCGTGTCCCTATTCATGACCCGTCGGAGTCACAATGTGTAATCAGGATACTCGGCCCATTGGCTGAGGCCTGGTAGGTGGGCATGGACATGCCTAAAGGTAGGATGTCGATCGGGTTCGCAGACGGCTTCGCCCAAGACTTAACTAGGGTAAGGTTTTATTTTTAAATAATAGTGTTATTGCTAAGATAACTGACTGGCTTTTTTTAGTTTTGGACTACGGGGGTGTCCTTTTGCCATACTTTTGTGGACATTCTGCGCGCGAACTAGGATCTAGAAAAGCACGTAGAAGAATTAGAAGCCCCTACAACCCAACTAACTCAAGAGATCGAGGAGGTCCGAGCGGAGATAACTTAGTTGCAAGCAACAACAACGACTTTGCTAGAGCAACTGCAACACTCGAAGAGCATCTTGGAGGCTAAAAAGAAAGAGATTGTTGACGAGGCAGCAGAATTAGAGAGACTTCAAGCTTAGCTGAAGACATCTGAATCGAGGCTCTCATCAGAGCAGAAAAGGCGGCAGCGGACGCTAGCCGACCTAGATAAGAAGACCACCGAGGTGAAGGCCTTCTCCATCTAGCTGAAGGAGAAGGAAAAAAAACCACGAGGGTGAGATGGTGGGGAAGATAGCCGAGCTACTAGGCAAGGAGGCGGCGACCCAGACTCAGTAAAGCAAATTGGAGACCAAGCAGGCTGAGCTGGACTCTTTAAAGGTCGAGTTGGAAAGCTACAAAGCTAGGGAAGCTGCTCGTTGCCAAGAAAAGAAGATGGAGTACCTCCAATCGGCTAAGTTCTATGAGCTTCTCGGCACAAGAACGATCAAGATGTTTTCTTATGGTGCCGAGGATGTTGTGAAGCAACTTCACGAGGCGGGGCACTTAACAGCAAAGCTTCCAGAGGGATTCGTTAGCCTCCCTAAGATATATGCTGATATCCCTGAAGAAGCATTCCCCGATTTTGCTTAGTGTAATTCAATAATTTATTTTTTATTTTTCGTTTGTATGGCCCACGGGCCTTTATTTTCTCAATGAAGATTATCTTTTCTTCAAAAGAAGCTTGTTTTAGTCTATCTTTGGATGACCTATTCTAATTCATCATGTCTGTATAATTTTCTGAATGAAATAATGGAGCGTGCCCTTAGTAAGTAATGGCTAGAATGAGGGGTTGTAACGTTGATGCTGAGCGAGCGGTTGTAATGATTGTGAAAACTACAAGTGATGCCGAGTGAGTGGCAATAATGAGTGTGCCGAGCGGTCGACTGTAATGAGTGTGCCGAGCAAATGACTATAATATTGGTGTCGAACGGGCGACTGTATTTTGGGTGTCGAGCGGGTGACTATAATTTTGTGAAAATTAATGAGTGTGCCGACGAGTGGTTGTAATGAGTGTGCCAAGCGGGCGACTGTATTTTGGGTGTCAAGCAGATAATTGTATTTCTTTGCGAGTTGAAGTTTTTGCCGAGCGAGTGACCTTAGTCTTTGTGTAGAGCGAGTGACCTTAGTCTTTGTGCCGAGTGAGAAACCTTAGTCTTTGTGCCAAGCGAGCGACCTTAGTCTTTGTGTCGAACGAGCGACCTTAGTCTTTATACCTAGTGAGCAACCTTACTCTTTATGTCGAGCGAGCGGCCTTAGTTTTTATGCCAGGGTGAAGCTAGCCTTCAAGTTCGATAGGGTTGTAGGTAGTTTTCACTTCATGGCTAGTTCAACTTCTTCCCTTCCAGATCTTGAAGGTAATAAGCGTCGGAAGCGAGCTTGGAGATCACCTTATAAGGCCCGCTCCATTGAGGCTCCATCTTGTCAACATTTTCGACATGCTTGATTCTTTTCCAAACTAGATTGCCAACCTAGAAATATATCAGGATGACCTTTCGATTGTAATTCTGGTGCATCCTTTGCCGATAGGATGTGAGCCGAGTGGCTGTCCTTTCTCTGGTTTCGCTAACCAAATCCAATTCCAGGAGATGCCGATCGACATTATCTTGGTCATATAAGGCTCTTCGAGCAAATTCTTCACCAACTTCCATAGGAACAACTGTTTCTCCTCCGTAGACCAGATGAAAAGAAGTCATCCCTATGCTCTCACGGGGTGTAGTTCAGTAAGTCCATAAAATACTAGGTAGTTCATCAACCCAGCTACCCCCGACATGATCTAGTTTGACTTTAAGTCCTCGGATAATCTTGCGATTGGAAACCTTTGCTTGTCCATTACTCTGGGGATAAGCTATGGAGGTGAAAACTTGAAGAATATCAAAGCTTGCTCACTATTCTTGAATTTTGCGTCCCTTAAATTGTCTCCCATTATATGAGATGAGTTTGTGGGGAATTCCATATTTGCATAGGATGTTCTGCCATAAGAATTTGATGACTGCTCTTTTAGTAATTTTATCTAATGCTTCAGCTTCTATCCATTTGAAGAAGTAAACCACCGCCACAAGTATAAATTTCTTCTGAGCAGGAGCCATTGGAAACTGGCCAACAATATCCACCCCCCATTGATCGAAGGGGCAGGAGACTATAGACGTCTTCAAGGGTCCGGTCATCTAATGAGGGAGATTATGGTACTTCTGGAAATAAAGGCAGGTAACCACGAGTCGGGATGAGTCAACTTGCAGAGTGGGCCTGAAAATCTTGCCAACAATAATTTTCGAATGAGCAATCAACCCCCGACATGGCTTTCACAGGAGCCTTGATGGACCTCATTCAGAACATATTTAGTGTATTCTATTCTGAGACACTTGAGCAACAAGCAAGAAAAAGCCCGTTTGTATAGATGGTCGGGCTTTCCTTCTGAGTATCCATGCTTGTTCTGGGTTAGGGGGCATAGTTCCTTGCTGGAAGAAGGAAATCAGTGGGGTTTGCCAATTGGCTTGCACCTCCATGCTCGCCAGTTGATCATATGAGCTATCAACAGGGAGTGCTCCATTGGAGTATCCAAAACCCATGTAGTCAGCGAGCTGACGATTTTACTCAACTCATCTGCTTTCTGATTTTTTGATCGGGGAATTTTTTGCAAGGTGACTTCTTGAAAATTGGCTTTAATTTTTCAAAAACCTTAACATACATCTTTAGCCAATCGCTGTTGACTTCGAAGTTTCTAACTATTTGTTGTGCTACCAATTGAGAATCCAAGTGGAGCATCACTCGGGAAGCCCCGATATGCTTTGCTACTTGAAGGTATGCTAACAATGCTTCATATTCTGTCTCATTGCTGGAAGCCTAAAAATTTAGCCTTAAGGAGAGCGTCAATACGTCCCCTTGGGTGGAGATTAATAGAACTCCTACGCCGTTGACTTGCCAAGTGGAGGACCCATCCACATAAATTTTCCAAGTGCTTTCTGGTTTCAAATTGTGGACTTCGGTAAGAAAATCAACCAGGGCTTGGGCCTTGATAGTCGATCGAGATTGATACTATATATCATATTCACTTAGCTAGATGGTCTATTTGATCAGTCGTTTAGAAGCTTCGGGGTTAATTAACATTCGTCTTAGGGTGCTATTAGTGAGGACCTTTATTGGGTGAGAGAGAAAGTAGAGCCTCAATTGGCAAGCCATCAGAACTAGACCTGACCACGGTTCGGAATCGACGGTTCGACGGTTCGGAACCGCCGGTTCAATGGTTCTTGGGGGGTCGACCCTTAACCTTAACCCGCCAAGACGGTTACGGTTCACGGTTCGGAATCATCGGTTCACGGTTCATCACGATTCGCCACGGTTCAAGATTATTATATTAAAAAATTTAAAATTTAAAATTTAT
>JBBUKS010000054.1:5770570-5784843 GCA_038050645.1 Hedychium gardnerianum | reverse complement strand
TATTGAGAGCAATGATTTTTTGAACACGAATTAGGTTTTTCGAACACATTCATGTTCAAAAAATCATTGTTCTCAATATAGTGGTGGGTCAAATTGATGTTTGAGGGAATGTATATAATCGGGGGAACTAGACGAACACATAGGAATTAGTTTCATGTCATTTCGAGCCGATGGACCTAGAGAGCTCGGAAATATGAAACCCTATGTTCGTCTAGTTCTCCTGATTATGTAAATACCTCAAACATCAATTTGATCCACTATATTAAGAGTTGTGATTTTTTGAACACCAATTGATTATTTTTAAAAATAACCAATAGTAGTCGACTGTTATTGTTCTTGACTGCTACATGTAGTAGTCAACTTGGAACAATAATAGGGGCAAAAATGAAATTGGATACGTGATTTGATAATTTCAAAAACATTTTGATAAAAAGCCGTAAAATTATCTTTCAGTTTCATAACATTCTTTCTCTTTGTGAATTTTGGTTTTTCCTAGTGCTACATCAATATTTCTATTTGACCAAATCAACTCCCTAACACCTCTACAATTATCTTCTTTTCACAAAAGCTACTTTTGATAATGAAATTCTTTCTCGAGGAACATAACAGCTATGCTAACTTTATAGGCTTGAGAGATTGATCATGTTGTGTAAATGAGAAAGGAGATGGATATATGTAAAAAATGATAGTTGTTAAAGAAGTGGACCGTACTAGCTTTTATGTGACTGAATATCAAAATATTATAGGGACTATACATGTAACTGCCCACTAGCTTTTTAGATGATTTAAAAAGAATGATACTAGATTTGGAAGATGAATGATTTAATTTATGTTAAAACATCTAGAAAATGAGAAGGGGGAAAAGCCTCTTGGTTATAAAACATGAGACATAGTTGGCGGCTCAAATTGCACCTAGATGAAGCTTGGTAGATAAGTTGTGAAGAAGCCTTAGGATCTATAAACATTCTCACCCTATGAAAGCAAGCAACTTTGATGCAAGAGCATCCAGCAGCACGACCAATTTATGTCCTCCGATACGGTTATGTCCCCCTCCCCAAGCTGTGATAAGAAGAAAATGAGGCTACCAACCTCCCTTTTGGGCCTTGAAGAAGGACGATCGCGACTACTGACAAGGAAGATGACTAGCCCGTAGCCCCTGACGCGGTTGCGCTCTATTCAGAGTCCAGACGGGACTGAATCGTCTTTCTAGTGGCTGACACGATGAGCCTGTGCCCTTTGACATGAGCGTGTTATGCTTTGTCTGTTGACAAAGCAAAGAGGCCCTTCCAGAAGGGTGTCGTGTTCCTAGGCATGGCCGTGTTGCGGCACTAATGTTCACACAAATCGAGTCGCCAAACTCTAGATTTGGTAACTTTTTCTTTTATTTGTTTTAAATTTTTAGGATTAGTTTTTTTTTCTTAAAAGTTAGTTTTGATTTTATCTTTTTTTTAGGATTAGTTTCTTTTCTAAAAGTTAGTTTAATTTTTTTTTTAAAATTAGTTTTCTTTTTCTTTTTGTTGCGACTTTTTCTTATTTCTTAGGCTATTTAAATACAAGGGTTAGGGCTCTTGTAAAAACATGTTGAGTTTGGTTTTGATTTGAATAATTTTTTTTTGTTTAACCTAGAGGTGACTCCTCTTCGTTGGCGAATCTCCTTCTTTCTACGTTTTCTCTGCAACCTCTATTCAAACATCACACCTGGAGATTTCTTCCCCTGCGTCATTTTGTATCATAGCCTTAGATCCATGGATGGTCATCGTGGTTGTGATCGTGGTCGTGAAAGGCAGGTTTCGGTTGAGAAAGTCTCGCACAAGATCGAAGCGTACCATACGAGCTCATCGAAGTTCTATAAAGACAAGTCACGGAGTTATCTCAGCGTTTAGCGGCGCAAGATCTTGAAGATCGTAAGGTACATGGTCGAGGTGAAGGTATCGGCTGAGGAAGCCTTACACTGTGATCGTAGTGCCCGAGATCTTAAAGGTTGTAAGTTCTTTTATTTTAATTTGGTATTGACGACAAGATTGAAATAATTGATGATCTAATTTAACAAGATCGAGTCAACTAGCGGACCGATATATGACGAGGTACTTTATGGTGATGACGGTGAGATTTTGGTCATTCGTGAGATTCCCGAAGGTAGATTATCTGAGGATGCAATGATACAAATATGTTCCCCTCCGAACTGTGACAAGAAGAAAACGAGGCTACCAATTTCATTTTTAGGCCCTAAAGGGCAATCGAAACTACCGACAAGGAAGATGACCGACCAATGTCCTCCTTATGCAGTTGCGCTCTATTCAAAGTCCGAACGAGACGGAATCATCTTTCTAGTGGCCAACACGACCAACCCGTGAAGGGAAAACGACTAGGCCGTGTTCCTAGGCACGACCGTGCCCATGGGCATGGTCGTGTTGCGGCACTATGGTTCACACAAACCGGGTTGCCAAACTCTAGATTTGGTCTTTTAATTTTTTCTTTTCTTTTTAAAATTTTAGGATTAGTTTTTTTTTCTAAAAATTAGTTTAGATTTTATTTTATTTTAAATTAGTTTTTTTTTTTACTTTTTTTCTTCTTCTTATTTTTAGGCTATTTAAATAAGAGTTAGGGTTCTTATAAAAACATGTTGAGTTTGGTTTTGATTTGAATAAAAATTATTTTTGTTTAAACCTAGAGGCGACTCCTCTTCGTTGGCGAATCCCTTTCTTCTTACGTTTTCTCAGGAAAATTACCAAAGAATGAGACACCCCGTGCACCTAAGCTCCCCTGGAGTTAGAAATTTCCTTTGAGGAGATGAGCTAACTTAAACCTCTTCCCTTTCTCTCCCTTTGAGATACATCGAAAGCCATGGTCGAACATGGCCACTTAGCGTATGATTGCACTTACATCAATGCTTCTCACTTTAATGGGTGATTGCACAGGTCTTTATCACTTCAGTTGTTGTAAATGGATATCATACTTTGGATTAAATTTGTTATAGATCCGTATTCTTTGCATTCAATTTATTATAGATCCGTAATCTTCGCATTCAATTTGTTATAATTCTGTGAGTGTTAATTGATTTGTAGAAAATTTAAAGATCCCATATGAATTAAAGGACTACAACTGAGAAAACATCTTTGCTTATACAGCTGTCACTAGACATATACATGAATCCTGCTTTGGGTTGATATATTTTGATATTATTATGAAGTTTTGGCCAATCTTCGGGAGTTCTACAAACTAGTGAGCAGAATGACATGTTCATATTTTCACACAGTTCTCACCACATAGATGCATCATACATGCTTACCTCTTGTAGCACTTGTTTATTCTACCATCCTTTGATGATTAGTAATCTGAAGATGGACAGAATAAGTCAAGCTGTTTGCTTTACCTTTGCCCCACCAATTCCATGCATATTGATGCCTTCCAGAAGATAGTTTCACTTCCTGACTTTTCTTTTTTTCAGGTGCGCAAAAGACCTCTGAATAAGAAGGAGATATCTAGAAAAGAAGATGACATTGTGACTGTTCATGAGAATGCTTATTTAACCGTCCATGAACCAAAGCTGAAGGTTTGTTGCCTTTGTAGATAATATTTATAGTTTTGTACATATACTTCAACCGTGTCTACCATCACAATGTCCTTTCCCTACTTCTCCTATTTTACTCTTTTCACTCACTTTGTGGTGTTGCTGGTGATCTAAAATGCCAATTATGGTGTTAATTCTCTGATGTGCTAATTAACACTCAATATGTGATTTTTGTTCTAATTGGAAGTTGTATATAAAGTGGCCATTTACTGTTCTGATATTTTGCTCTTAACACATTCTTCTATGATAGGTGGACTTGACTGCATATGTGGAAAAGCATGAATTTTGCTTTGATGCTATTCTGGATGAGCGTGTTACAAATGACGAGGTAGCATGACTATCTGCTTTTTTATGTAGCAAGAAGTCCAACTGTTTGATGCTTTGAAAAACCCTGTTATGAATATGATATTTCACAAAATTTTCTTTCCATTGAGTTCTTAGCCTCCAAATTTATAAATTGTCAAACAGGTTTATCGTGCCACTGTACAGCCGATTATACCAACCATTTTTCAACGGACTAAAGCTACGTGCTTTGCGTATGGTCAAACAGGTAGTTGAAATGTCATAACTGATTCATTGACAGTATTGTTTGTAAGCTTCTCTAGATGCTGAATTTTATATAACTTTTTTTTTTAAATGACTATTTTTTCATTCATTCAAACCATGTTTTCCTTTACACTACTGCTTTTTCTTTTTATATTTATTTAGTTGAGCTTTTTTATTACAAAATCATGTTGAAAGATGTGTTCCTAATGAACTCATCATGAAGCCTGCTATGGCTTCTGGTTACTGGTCAAATTGGCTAACAAAGTATGATTAATTTGCTAATCAAATAGTATTGCGATCCCTGATTCATAACCTTTTATATTTTCTTTCTCTGTGGACCTATGTATCCAAGAACTTTGTTGATCTTTGTCATTTCTTTCTAATATTACATTTCTCCACCTACTCTCTGTAGCTTCTCTCAGAAATTTGTGCTCCTTAACAAGTTCCTGTGCAGAAAGTTGCAATTTTCTTTAAGAGCATTTTTTCAATGCAAGATGGCAATTTTTCCAGCTCTGATCAAAGGGCTGAAGCTTAGGGAATTAAGTTTCCATCATTCACACTGTAAAAATACATGTTTCAAGTCTGTCCATTTTTGGCTAACTGGTGACTCAATGTTCACTTGTTTGCAATGTTCTAAGGCGGTCATCAACCGCATTGCCTTAGGCAAAGGCGGTGGTTAGATGGTCAAACGGCTCAGGTGCCGGCGCGCCACGAGCCTGGACGTGTCGCTCAAGCCGAGCGACAGGCTCGGACGCGTCGCACTGTCCCGGCGATGGGCCCGAACGTGTTGCTCTGTCCCGGCGACGCATTCGAACGAGTTGCGCAGTCCTGGCAATGTGTCGGGACGAGTCGCGTAGTCCTGGCAACGCGTCGGGATGTGTCACGCAATCCCGGCGACACGTTCGGACTTGTCGCACGGACCGCGAGCGAAATAGTGGTAAGCGACCGGTGTTAGGTTTTTAACTTAGGTTCAATTAAATACTTTAAGTTAATAATTTTAATCAATTCTTAGCTATGATTGAGATAATTTAAATAGATAGCCTAATAAAATTATCTCATTAATTTAATATATATATATCTATTATTTTATTTTTTAAATATTTAGATTTTTTTTTAATTTTTAGTTAATACAATCCAGGAGGATTATGTATAAAAAATAATAATAAAAAATCAACCGCCTAGGCACCGCCTAAGCACTGTCTAGGTCGAGGCAATAGGCGGACCACCCCGCCATCGCCTACCGCCATTTACAACACTGCTTGTTTGATAGTCAACTATGCCATCATAAACTAGATGTTAATTGTGGTGGGCCATTCTTACGGTGATTAACTGGGCAACAGGATTTAGACACAGGAGCTGTTCTATGGAGGCCTTCTTTATTATGGATTTAACTTTAGGCTGATTTCTAACTAGAAATCTGAGTTATGAACAGACACACCTCAGAGTTTGTATAATGATCTTTAATTTTTTGGTCCCTTGGTTTGTCTAAGCTACCATACTTTTAAGATCAGACTTCTTAGTTAAATCTGTTTGAGTAACCAACAGTGCCTTCTTCTGAAACTAGTCATACAATCATTGATATGGTTGTAAGAAAATCGAAACTTTTCTCAAAAAATTGCATATGTTCTATGCTAAATTTTTTAGGGGAAAAACAATCAAGTGCTCCTTTTAAAAAATGAAAATAGATAGACAACATCATATTTTATCTTCATGGAATCTGACCTAATGAAGCATAACCTCACATAAATCTGACATATCTAATTTGTATATTTTGCATGAAATGGAACCACTCACAAACAAGAAAGCCGAGGCAGAAGGCAATTCTCAGTGATGATAAAAGATATAATTGAATTGATCTCTCCAAAATATAGCCTCTATAATTTGAAACTGTAACATATTTTAATTTTTGATGTTGTATCTAATGATATCAGTAAAAAAGAGCAACCGGTTCACGAAGCTCCCACCAATGCGGGGTCCCGGGGAAGGATCGGACCACATTGGATCTATTATACGCAGCCTTATCTTGCATTGCAAGAGACTATTTCTGCAACTCGAACCTCTATGTCACGCGGCAGTAACTTTAGTGTTACACCAAAGCTCCCCTTCTATCTAATGATATTAGTAAAGGTTTAAAAAATTAAAGTAATTTATACCCTT
This sequence comes from Hedychium gardnerianum, assembly GCA_038050645.1. Taxonomy (NCBI): domain Eukaryota; kingdom Viridiplantae; phylum Streptophyta; class Magnoliopsida; order Zingiberales; family Zingiberaceae; genus Hedychium; species Hedychium gardnerianum. Next base: position 5,778,569 of record JBBUKS010000054.1, on the reverse strand, counting down.
TATAACCCAACTCTCACTTGATTAAGTCCACTATAAACCTAATAACAATGCAATACAATTGTAGCAAGATGCATTTCTTTTTTTAATTGTGCATTCCTTCTCTAGACTCGAATGAGTGAGGTACATGATAAAAATGTAAGCATTGGACAACCTGCTCATTACTTCTTCACCAATGCCGTTTATGATGCTGATGATGAGCTTGCCAATCTTTTAGATTTTAGAAAAAAGCTTCCCATACCCTTTGAATAATTTCCTTATTTGTAAGAAGCAAGCTCTAATTTCGTCGAAGAAGAGGCATACACACGAAGAGGCAATAGAGGAAGTGGTAGATGGAAGAAGAAGAGGAAGAGGTGTACCTTGAAGAAGTCTCACCGGGAAACCCTAGTTTTGTCATCGCAAAGGAAGACACATGGAACCCTAGTTTTGTTGTGAATGGAGGAGGAAGGGAGTGGTTCTTGCGATCATGTCCCAGTGTCTTGTCGCTTCTTGTGTTTTGGTTGATGAGTGGAATAGTAAATTTTACCCTTGTCGATTGACAAGATTCAATATTTCAAATTGTGCTAATGATTCACTACAACAAAAAATGGCATTAAATTGAAATTATAATACGACCAAAAAAAATAATTCATAGCATTTTAATTGAAGATGTTTATAACTCTAAAGTCTTCTTAGCATGTTATGGAAAATAGAAAGGAAATAATTTCACTGTGTTTTAGTCATATTTGAATCTGTAAATGCTATTTTTATCATTATTCATAAGATTTAAATTTTTCCAATTTTAAAAATGGAAAATATACTATGTTGATTTTTTATTTTTTGTATAAACTGTCCAACAAGGCAACATGACAGAGAAAAAGAGAGGGAGAATGTGTTAATGTGCATAAATTAGAATTTACAATAGTTACAAACTAAAAGCAATTGCTCCTTCATTTGTGAACGTGTTGTATGTCTCCTTAAACAGCCATTGCAAATCTTCATTTAATAAAAAATTTGGTGTTATTAATAGTCATCAAGAATTTAAAGCGTACATGCCACATGATAATTTTTATAAAATTAAAAAAAAACAAATTGTTGAGAACATGAGACACCTGCACTTGTCTCCCTTTTATATAAAGAAGAGATGTATTGATTTAGGATCACGACTGAAGATAAGGACTTAGAATTTCTGGTTGTCTTTAATATCTGATTATTCTTGCACAAATATATTCACTTAATGTCTGATTATTTCTTCCTGCAGATATTTATGTTGTAATCTTTTTCCATGGTTTGCTTACAGGTAGTGGAAAGACATACACTATGCAACCTTTACCGCTTAGAGCCGCTGAAGATATTGTTCGCTTGTTGGGTCAACCATTTTATCGCGATCTAAGATATAAATTATGGCTTAGCTATTTTGAAATCTATGGTGGCAAATTGTTTGATCTTCTCCATGATAGGAGGTTTGCCTAATCATACTACTTTTTAAATTAATTGCAAATCTGGAATTTGCTTTACTTCTCCCTTTCCTGTGCTTTGATCAAATTCGAAGGAAGAAAGAATGTAAATCCTATCTACTATGCACTGGCGGTTTTTGTTTTTAAGCAAATATTTCTTGCTAATATATTTGAATTGCCTTACATTGAGTATAATTGTTGGCTAAGACCCTTTAGCTGATTCTAAATTGTTATGGTTCATGGCTAGTTTGTTGGTCGTTTTGTTTATTTCTAACACCTTAAGTATCTATCAATCTGGATTATGGTAGCATGGAAATGGTAACTTATATATTTGTTTGTGTATTCATTATTCAGAGAAACAGTCTGCCAACATTATTAGTTGAAACCTTTGGTGATAGAGTTGCTATATATCAATCACGTATTCATAATAGTGTACACCTCTTGGATCATCATGGTTACTGGCATGTACTTAGACAAATAAATACTGGCCCAGTATACTACACTAAGGACAAATATCTTGTATGCTCAGACTAGATGTCTCTATGCTTATCTGCATATTCTTGATTTAGAATGGCTTACGTGTAGTTGATGGTACATACTTTGATAAGTTTGAGATTCTTGGTTAGTTTTTAACTTCAACAATGGCTAGTTTTATAGTTTATCAGATGTTGCTATTCTATTGTCCTATTTTTCTTTTTAAATAAAATTTATGATGCTACTCTATTATGAGTCTAATTTATGATGAATTTCATGATTCTGTAATCTCATTATAGTTGTTTAGTTAGCAAGAAACAGTTACTGTCATTTAGTTGATTTGCACAACTGTTTATTTGGTTTTTCCTTATTCATTTTTCTACAATTTACCTTATTGGGTTGTATGTTTGGAGGCTATCTTATGTTATTATTCACTCCAACCACAAGCAGAGAATTAATTATTATAATATTGCCAGGAAACTCTTGATGAGAGAAGATGGAAGACAACAGGTTTGCATTGTGGGATTGCAGGAATTTGAGGTCTCTGACGTTCAGGTTGTGAAAGAATTTATTGAGAAAGGTAATGCTACACGAAGTACTGGTTCTACAGGAGCCAATGAAGAATCATCGAGGTCTCATGCTATACTGCAATTAGCCATTAAGCAGCACAAAGAAGTAAGTGACTTAAAAAAACAGAAGGAAGGTAGTGGAAAAGGTGGTAAAATTGTTGGGAAAATTTCTTTCATCGATCTTGCTGGAAGTGAGCGTGGTGCTGATACGACAGATAATGATCGCCAAACAAGGTTTCCATGTTTTGAGTTCTTTGCTTAGTGTTGACTTTTAGGATTCAAAGTGCAACGATTAGATAGTTCAAATATTTGATTATTAGATTCCCTAACCAAGCATTCTTAATATTTTAAATGGAGTTTTTTTTTTCCTTGTCTATTCCAGAATTGAGGGTGCAGAAATAAACAAGAGTCTTCTGGCTTTGAAGGAATGCATCCGTGCCCTTGACAATGATCAAATTCATATCCCGTTCAGAGGTAGTAAATTGACGGAGGTGCTTCGTGACTCTTTTGTTGGCAACTCGAGGACAATCATGATATCCTGCATCTCCCCAAATGCAGGATCTTGTGAACATACACTTAATACCCTCAGATATGCTGATAGGTAAATTCACATGATTCATTTACAACATATTGTTTACAATCTGCTGCTAATTTCTGGTTTCCTTGGACTTTGCAGGGTCAAAAGTCTTTCCAAGAGTGGGAACTCCAAAAAAGATCCAATGACTGCATCAGTAGTAACTTTTGTCAAGGAATCAACATTCCCTTCCTCAGTTATACCTGAGGATCTCCCTGTGCAAATGCAAGATTTTAAAGGGCTAAGAAATAACGAAAAGGGTTTGTATAATTCTACATTTGATGTCGACAGATACCAATATGGAACTAGAAATGTTGAGGTAAGTGTGCCATCATCGCTTTCATTTGAGAGGGAAAAGATGGAGTCAGTATACAGTCACAACAATGGAAGAAATAAACAATATCCAAATGCGAGCTCATTTGACACTCAAGATGAAGAGAAAGTGACAAAGCTCTCCTCACCTTGCAAAAAGGTTTCTAGAGAAAAATATGAAATGCAAAGCAACTGGTTGAAAAGCGAGAGTGGATCACAGTTGACTACAACAGGTCCTAACCCTCAGCAAATGCCTGATGCTTCTTTGGACAATGCATCAAATAAATATGTCGCGGAAATTGATGCAATACTCGAGGTCTAAAGATTATTCATCTTCCAGTTCCTTTTACTGTTACTTTTTTGCTTCACTCTTTCATTTTGTTGAAATTGCATTTGGTGTAGGAAGAAGAGGCACTAATATCTGCTCACAGAAGAGAGATTGAGAATACAATTGAGATAGTCCGTGAAGTAAGAGAACTTACCCAACTCTAGTAGTTCATTCTATCTTCATCTGGAGACAGTCTAACAATCGAGTTGGTTTTGCATGTCTCTGTTTTTCCTTTTTGGTCTCATGCAAATATACTATAATTGACAATAATGTGCAGTAAGTGACCAACTATCTCAGCATAATTTCCTCTTCTTTGTATCCCTGTACTTATTCTTTATTAGGTTGCAGTATCTCCACCACCAATCGCATTTGCCAATTGCATCACTAGTACAAAAAGCTATCAACACCATCATAGTAATCGTATCCACGTATTTCCTTTCTTAGTTGAATCAATTATTAGCTAATTGATGAAATCATTTGCCAGTTTATAGCTGAGTTTCAGCAGTAGCAATACAGAAGAAAATGCATGTTTTTCAAACTAAAATCCTGCTTCTTGTAGTCCGATATATATCAAACCATAACAGGCATGCTATTTTTGATAAACATTCGTCGTAATTGGACCAATATTTCATATTTCAAGCACTCCCGTAGCTTGATGAAGCTTATTCTGCAGGAGATGAATTTGCTGGCTGAGGTTGAAAAACCTGGAAGTTTAATCGACGACTACGTGGCACAGTTAGGTTTCATGCTATCACGCAAGGCTGCAAGTTTAGTCAGCCTACAGGCACGTTTGGCAAGGTTTCAACAGCGTCTTAAAGAACAGGAGATTCTTAGCAGAAAGAAAGGGCGATAGTGATGTCATCCTTTCTCTATACCTGCTCATGGTGGGGATGCTGCTAAGGAATTATCATGACCAATTGTACCAGCTTGCAAAAGGTATTCGATGTAGATCCTCGTATATCATGGCTTTGACGTAGCTATTGTTTACTGTTGTGATATTATCTAGTTAAGAATAAGACTTGTGCTTGGATGAGCGTTTAGAACAACATCCAACGATTGATTGTGTTATGAGCTATACATTGTTTTTTCCCCTAGATAATGAGGTCACCTGTGCTAATGTTTAAAATTTCACCGTGGTGATATTTTTGTATTAATGTTCATCATCGATTTCACCGGATCAATTTTTGCACCAATGAATCATAGTTTGAAATTATATAGTCATCGAAAACTTATTTTAGAGTCTTGCAATTGCTTAAATTCTAACATCTAAATTGAAAATTCACAAATATCAATAAATCAAGTTGAAATAATAGAAATAATCACTTACAAAAGGTTAGCTAATGCACTCTTACTATTAAGCTCCTATGTCTGTTTACTGTTAAAGAGGGATTTCGATGAATTTTCACTCATCTAGTGGGATAATATTTAATTGTTGTTGTTATTTCCTAATTCTGATGACCCCAACTTCTTTTCAATGTGCCCTTGATGACAGCTCGCGGCAGCCAGGCCGCTAGCTACAGCCTCATGGTCAGGCTTAGCCGTGATTTCTTCGAGAGGACATGACATGCCATGCCATGCTGAGAACTCTCTACGAAGCCATTGCGAGCTCGTAGTAACCAGGCCTAACCGTGAGCTCTTTCTTTGTGAGGCAACCATCAATTCATGGTGACCAGCTTAGCTTAGCCACGAACACATGATAGTATCGTGGAGGCAGGGCCTAGAACTCTTTGTGGGGGCCAAGCCAATTAGCCAAGCTGCTAGCTCTCGAAGGGCAAGCTCAGTCGCAAGCTCACGACAGCCAGGCCTAGCTGTGAGCTCATGGCGCGATCACACCAAAAGAGAGATTTGCTTGCTTAGGACTTTGGAAAGCATCAGAGCTGCTTTAACAATTGAACATTTTTCATTTTAAATAAATAAAATAATAATTATATTATTTAATTTTAATAAAGATAGTCTCCATGATTTGCCACTAGAGTATATTATAATTGAAAATTGAATCTTAAATAATTAAGAGGCAACGTGATCTTATCCACGCCAGAAGGGAGAATGAGGACCATGTGACCGATACTTTGTCAGCCAATCACGTTTCAAAAAGGTCAATACTTTATCACCTTCAAAATATCTGACTCACCTTCAAATATCTGACTCGAAATATCTGACTTTCTCTGCAGATATTTCCAGGACCATCATGCTCCATCCTCACAGATATGTAGTGCTGGCCTTTGTCTCTCCTTTCACATTGCATCTTCTTCTACAACACACACCACCATCTCTACCAGAGAAGCAGCAGCTCCATCAGCAACATGTTTCCTTCCGCGGCCGCCTTCCGCCATCGCTCGGAGCCACCGTCTTTCTACCACTCTCGTGCTGCCCGATACATTCGCTTGGTACATGATCGACTGTGTTAATTATTCTCATTGCCTCTAACAATTCTCCTAGAATTTGGACTTAATTTGTTGGGTAAATAGAACTAGCTCATCATCTACTACTTCATGGTATTATGATGAATTCGATACGTTGTGTTTCTTTGACTGGATGAAGTTGCAGGTTCAGCACTTGATAGAGAGATGCCTGACCTTCCACTTGGATAGGGAAGACTGCGTGAGAGTTCTTGCCAAACGCGCAAACATCCAACCAGTAGTCACCAATGCAGGTAACACTAGCTCCTCCGTGATCCATCGCGACGCGGCTTCCTTTGCGATGCTGATTTGCTTTGTTCAATTGTTTGGCTTATAAGAACTTGATTGGCAGTGTGGGATGGATTGCAAAGAGAGAATCCTGGATTTTTCGATTTTTACTATGAGGATTTGGGCAGGAGGAGATTGATGAGGAGAAACAGGATCACAATGTTAAGGCACTCTGTGATTAGAAGGAAGATGATTCCAGTTAGAGACCATCTACTTTTTTTCTAGCTTTTCAGTTCAATAATTGGAATATTTGTGTTGTCTTGTTCGAGCCATTGATCATAAATTTTGATGCTTTGTGTTAATTTAGATTCAGAAAATGGGAAAAAAAGAAGAAGACATGTAGTGTGATTTATTCGGTTTGATTTATGGTAAACTCGTAAAATCTTCAAGACTCCTAAACCATCTTAGAACATCAGAGAACCTATTTATTAACTTTCCCACTAATAATCTAGAACTCCTTGAATTGAAGATAAAATGCTAAACAATAAGAAAATTTTTAGATCCAATCACGTTCAGAATTATTAGTTCGATAATTCGAAATCATCGATTCAATAATTCAAAATTATTGATTCGATGATTCAAGGAATGCCGATCCTTATCTTATCCTTCTAAAATAATTACAATTCACGATTCGATACCGTCAATTATAATTTGATTTACGATTCACAACGATTCAAGATTATTATTGTTTTATTTTTAAAAAATTATAAATTTATAAAAATATAAAATATATAAAAAAAAATTACACTTATTTAACTTGTCATAGGATATAAGAGAATTAAAACCAAGTACCGTTAATTATTTCGATATTAAAATCTACTAATATTTTTATCCTTTAGCTTCTAAGAAGTAAAGTAAATATTAAATCAATTTGTTTAAATACCAAAGTTTTTATCTAACATTAATATTATTATATTTTATTATAATGAGATAGATATATCACTTATATCTTTTCATTAATTTTATATATTCAATAATAATTTTCACTATAAATATAATTTTATTATTAAGTAAATTATATTTATTGATAAATTTATTATTAAATATATCATACAAATCGAATAGTATTTATAAATTAATAAATAAAATAAGATCAATGAGTAATTAAGAAAGTTAAATAAAATTAATAAATTTAATAAGTTAAAGATATAATAGTATATATCAGATAATTCAAAATAAATAGATTATAAAATTAATTTTAATAAAAAGATAAAATAGTTCTCATCAAATAATTCAAGATAAATTAAAATAATTAATATTGAACTATACCATTAATATTACTAAAATATTATAAATATATATATATATATATATATATTTAATAAATCGACAGTTAATCATTTGTTGAATTGCCAATTCAAACCAACAATTCAACCATTGATTCGCCGATTCAAACCGACCATTGAATCAGCGATTGAATCACCGATTTATGGGTTCATTAGGAGCCCAACCCTTAACTGACCGTCTCCAGACAGGTTGGTTAAGGGTCGGACCCATTGAATCGGGTCAACGGATAACCAATCCGTTGACCTAATTCAAGTTCCGATCCGGCCCATGGGCAAGTCTAGAAAAATCTTGATAGGTAAAATTAAGCTTTTCCTATTCATACGAGATTTATAAAT
>JBBUKS010000054.1:5755680-5770470 GCA_038050645.1 Hedychium gardnerianum | reverse complement strand
ATCCGGCCCATGGGCAAGTCTAGAAAAATCTTGATAGGTAAAATTAAGCTTTTCCTATTCATACGAGATTTATAAATGTCCAAACAACAATACACAAACTCAAGTCTCTATGTTGAGATTGCTGCAAGATAGAAGCTTCACTAGTTTTATACTTATCCCCAATTGATTTAGTCAAGCTTATCGATGTCCCTAAATTCAAGACAAAGTCATCAATTATAACCAATTCATTTTAAACTATCATCAAACATCAAAGTCACATAGTTAGTCTAACTATAATAAAGAAAGTAAGATCATCCAACAATCTATAATTGATTTCAGTTAATAGTTAAAAATAATAAGCACTTACTACAACTAGTAATTAATAAGTGAGAGATCAAATCTTTAAATTTTCAATCAATAAGATAAAGATCCCCACAATTAGATAACCTCCGTCTTGATTTGAGCATCCTGCAAAAACACTACGCCTTCAAGTGAGTTATCTACAAGTGTAGCTTCTAACTTTTTAGATAAAACTCCAATAACTCAATATGAGTATGATATAATCAACATATCGAACATGTAACATGATACAAGCAAAATATCATAAAGTTTAGAACCTTCACAACCTCCCTTTTGCAGAATTAATCTCTAGTTACTCTCAGAATTCAGTTCAATATTTTCATAAGTAGATGATTTTACTCAACAAACTCTCTAACTTGTACAAGCAAACGAGTGTAAAGAAATTCAACTAAAAGGCTAGAAGTAGCTGAATGACGAGAAACAACAACTCATCTCTTGCAACATTTAACTGACCTTGGCCAATCGAGCATTCCAAATTAAACTTAATACCTAGAAGAAGGTTGTCTTTAACTTTAAAGAGAATTGACAAACTAACGTGCCCAAGTACAACAAAGTCGTGGACTTATAGAATGACCATCAACATGAGTCAAATCGCCTCAATATTCAACACACCAAGGACATGGAAGAGTTTACTGATACTTTACTTCATGGTTGGCCTACTTGGTTGTGCTGCATCATATTTCAACTCACCCTACCCTTTTGTAGGGCCCAAGCAACTTGGGAAAACTCAATCATCGAGCACATTTTACCTCAAAGATTCACTAAGGATCATAGCAATGATGCTACAAGATAGAATTTATTAGAAAATTAGTTCCTCCCTTGTGATTAAGCTTAATCATGATATTTGGCATTCCAAAAATGCTTTAAGTTGGTGGTTTGGATTTGATAATTTACGTGTGAATTTATAGGATTATCCATACTAATTAAGGATATTGATCAAACTTGATGAGTGACCAAGGGAGAGAATGAAGCTGTGTAATGTCTACCTTGATAATAGATCAAGCTTAAGAAGCTCCTCATTGACCCAAAGATCATATGTTATAATGTATCTTTGTTTTGTTTTTTCCTTTTTCTTTTTGATAAGTAAATTATATTTAGAACCAAATAAGAATGTACAATCTAGGAGTTCAAAGATCTAAACACATGCGTTTGGATCTTTATGAACATCCTGTCGGGATTCGGCACCCCTCCAAAATTATAGCGGTTCCTAGATTGCTAAATGAGATACACCATACATGACAGCCAATATCCTCATCTTTGTGACAACCCGAGCCTCTAATCTCCCTTTTAAAGACTTGCAACAACTGTCTTGCCGTGCTCATCTCCTATCGAATGCCCATCTCCTGTCATATGTTATAATGTATCTTTTGCATTTATTTTGAATAGTCTATCGTAAAGATAAGGTTTAACTCGAGGTAGAAGTTTTTATTAGTTCCTCCTTTATGATGAAGGCTAATCATGAGTTTTGATGTTTGACAAAAGATTAAGTTGTCAATTTGTATTTGATTGACGAATTAAGTGTGCAAATATAGTCATTGGATTTGGTGATCAACATTGAGGATATGTTGCTTAGGTCCAAGAGGATAAAATTTTTCATGAGAATATCATATAAATGGAAAATCGTGCAAATACTCGTATGGAATTAGTTTGCATGAACTTATGATTGTTTTAAGTATTTCATGCTTGTTTGACCACTATGCTTGATTGATATCTATATGATCATACATATTTTTCATGTATCACGTTAGTATTATTTTGATAGTTGGCAATGGAGGAGAGATATTGAAACTAAAGTTAGTAAACCTCCTTCAATCGGAAAAAAGAGGCTCACCTCAATGATAGCTTGACTCAAGAGTGTGAGAGTTCCACATGATGCCCGAATTGAAGGGGAATTAAGGGGAGATTTGAGTTTCTAATTGTTTTGATGCATTTTTATGCTTGTTATTGTCACTCACTTAGGAAGATTGTTAAACAAACAAAAAAAGAGATAGTTGGGGAAATGGTTTATCCCTTATGGTTAGGTTAGATCATGATATTTTTATGGTTTCACAATACAATTTAAGTTAGTTAGGTGTGTATTTGATATTGGTACATCAAGTGTGTGAGGTAGTCATGCTAAGCAAACTTGAAGCTCAATGGCAGTAGCTAGGATCAAGTGTTTTGGAGTTCAAGAAAAGATAGCTCAGATTGGATACTCAGTACTTAAGAGTAAGTGACCTAGAACGAAAAAGAGCTTGGTGGTGTAGCCTTGATCAAGTGGATGAGGAACTTGAATAACTGGAGCACAAGTGGCCAAAACTGAGGAGGAGCTTGAAGACCTCAAAGTACTTAGATTCAAGTCGTGTGTATGTTGACCAATTTAAGCCTCAAAGCTTTACAATGAGCTTATAGTGAGTTGTAAGTCAACTATTGTAATACATGAAGCTCCCTAGTTAGTTACTGAACTAGCAATTCAATTCTATTTTAGAATTCAAATTCATAATCTTCAAATGAAAAGTTGATATTATTTTTAAGTAAAACAATGTTGCGACAAAATCAATAACGCTATGAGCTATGGCAAACTGAAAACCATGAACTAAGGTAGAGTTTTGAGACGTTGCATGAGCAGAAGACAACAAATGGATGACCTTAAGGTTTATTACTTGGATGGAAAATATTAGGGAAAGGAGCGAAAGAGACATCCCTCCTCTCCTTTATAAATTCAATCCAAATAAACAAAACTATTAGAGGCACAATGGATGGTGATGCAACACAGGAACCCAACTTTTTGTGAGTAAAAAATAAGACTCTTCAAGGAACTAAAATAATTATCTCATGGTGCAACAACAATTATGTTAAGAAAGTAAGCATTGATAGATGCACCTACAATGGGTAGATGCGATTGATCAAGCACCAGATGCAGCAACAGACTCAGCCATTTCCTCCAACAGTTCCTTTTGCTCCATGGCTGCACAAGCCTGCAAAGAAAAGTGTTACTGCAGTTCAAAATGTGATGAATAATATTGAATTCAGCCGAGTCGAGACAGTTAAGAATTAAGAGTGCCAGGAGAAATATTTGGGTATGAACATTAACGTAATCAAAAGAGATTTAAGATTTTCTTTTCCTTTTTTGGGTTCAAAAGCTGACCCAGATGTGTGGTGATTATTCATTCTGATACGAGAGATCTTTACTAGTAAGATGGCCATGCACAAAGTTGATAGATGAACAAATTTCAATCTCAAATAGTAAGGATATGGAAGGGGGGAGGAAGCCAAAGATAGCTTTAATTATCTTATCAAAAGGCATTTGGATGATTTTCTGAAGCAACAAGAAACTTATCCTGAAAATTTTCTATGCAAGAATGGAGATGTGTATCTTTCTAAAAGATCATTGGCAATTATCTGTCCTTGCCAGATTTTTAACTCCTACCCATACAATCAGATAGAGTTGATATCATCTCAAAGCAGTGAGGATAACAAGGAATAAGTGTGCTAATTGGATGGCTAAACAAGGGAACATGGGTCCTAATTTTCGAGTGCTTAGCTTCTTTTAAAGCCGGCACACACTACCATTGCAAGTGAATACACCTGTGTGCGCGTGCCTAGAATTCAGATACAACCCTTTTAAGATTTGAAAAATACCATAAAAGGCAATCGAAAATTAATGGAACATCAAAATACTACCATCAATCAACACCTGAATATGCACGCATGTGGTGTAGGTACATAAATAGATAGATAGACAGTTTAACTGAAATTCCCATCAAACCTTTTTAAAATAAAAAATATACTAAAATAATAATTGAAAATGAATGGAATATCAAAATACTAGAATCAGTCAACACCTGAATAGCAGCCTCAATATCACCAGAGAGGAAGGAAGTGAGCTCAAAGTTCATCTTCAATCGGTGGTCAGTAACTCGGTTATCCTATAAATAAAAAATTGCAATTCATTACTTTCAATGTAGTCATAAGATTAGAATAGCTTTGGTTGGACCAGTCCTTCCAATGGTTGTCTTAAGACAGTAGACAATATCCATGACATTTTACCTTGTAATTGTATGTCCTTATTTTCTCTGAACGGGCACCAGTCCCTACCTGCAAGAAAGACAAACTTTCAAGCACGCATCTCATATATGTAAAATTTATACTGTAGATATAAATTTATTGTTAAGGTAGCTCAAGGCGATGAAAGAAATATCATTCAGTTGATGGTAAAGAGGTCCCTTACAGTAGACAAATATCACCTTAAAAAAGACAAACAAAAAAAAAGAATTAATATATATCATTCCTGAATTCTGGAAACATGGGTCGAATGACATATAAACGACCAACTGATGTATAAATGGCCAACCAAAGGGGACAACTACCCTTTGAAAGAAAGTCCCTGAGTCGTTCCATAAGATAGATAAGAGAAGGCATACAATTCAATTAGAATTGTATAGAAGCAATTTAATGAATTGTCGAGTAATTTCTATTTCCATCTTTCCCATATGTTCAGGGACTGCAGGAAAAAAAGTCTCAAATTGCAAAATCATGTATACTTGCTGAAGTAATCTAGCCATTGAATAATGTATACTTGCAAACGGCAGTTAGTACCATACAGTACTCATCCATGACAATTAAGGGCACTCAGCTTCATACCATTGTGTTACTGTATGTTCTGCCTCAATAATCATCTCATGCTTAGTTTCACCAAGTTAAATTAGATATGATAGGAGAATTAGTTTGCATCTGAAACTTTCAATTTATTTGATTCTAATCGAAATATAGAGAATATTCTGATGATCCAAGATTGACAATAAATTTTGGACGAAGACAACCAAAAAAGTAAGTAATTGCCACAAAAATGAAGATAAAAGAAAGAGAAATTTTACTAAGAAAAATATGTATTTGAGTACTTGATCACTTGGGATACGAATGCTTAGAGTCCATCCCCTAATATACAACTCAAACAAACAATCTAAACTCCCTATTTAATTACATTGGAAAATGAAGTACTCCACCATTAAAACTATAAAACTATGAAAAATACTAAAAACTATTTAATTCTAATATAGTTCCAAGTAATCAACTTGGATTTCCAACAAGTTGTAATTCCAAAGGATGTAGTTCCAAGAAGATAATATGAGTTTCCAACATGTTGTAATTCCAAAAGTAGTTCCGAGAAACTCAAGTTGTAATTTCTAAAAAATCAACTTTAATTTCCAATGTGGCCTACCATGAATTGATTAAAATACAAACAAGCAAATGAGCTAATTTTTCTTCTAACGCATAACATATGAAAAAAGTTGAGTTGTGTTCCAAAAGGACCATCAATGTAAAACTACATCAAACCTGGGCACGGATATTAACTCTAATCTTGTTAGACCAGATCGCCATGTGTAATTGGTGCACGAGATGTTAAACATTGGGTTAGGTGGTCATCCATAAGTTGACCATCATATTGGCACCTAGATGCGGTGCAAAAAAAGAGATTCTCGCTATTAAAAGTGTTCAATATTTGATATTACTAGTGATATAATTTTATATAAAACTCAAAGGTGAGATATGACAATTTTGACCAATAGCCAACCCCAAATAGATGGGGAACACCATAGTGCACATAACGAATTCTTGATTGACCAGAATTAACCAAAATCTGTCCCTCAACTAGGATCAAGAGCTCATACCCTACTTCTCTCATATGCAAGATTAGTACTTAAAAATCCACTGTCACTTTAGAAACCTTAATAACAAACATATATGAATCACCAAATACTTTCATCCAACAAATAACCTATTCTGAGCTTTTGCATTTCAGTCACTCTAGTATGTCTGTTGATCTGTTACCCTTCATAGACCAAAGTTACATTCAAGAATATTTTAACTTGCTCCTAAATGTGTCTAGGTTGTGGCATCGTGTTTGACAAAAAGAATGAAGAATGACACACATATTAATTTTAGATTTGTTAGATGTGTGTAGATAAAACCTTGAAATTTTACATACATATTAATCATCTTAGAGTGTTTTATCACCAACCTGTGACTTCCTCTGGTTCCTTAGTGATTCTTGTTGCTCCCTTACTTTCATTTCATAACTACAAATAAGTAAAAGGTGATCAGAAATTGAATGGATATATTCGATAAGCAGATGATACAATAACAATAACAAAAGGCCTGAAGTTTCAACTATTTGGTACCACCTACATGGACTACTACTGAGAAAACTGTGTATTTAGATTATAAAATTCATCTAACAACCATCATTTTTTTTTTCTCTTTTAATCCATTTATTCATTAAGAATTAACTCTTTTAATATAACTTTACGGTAATAGATCAAATTTTCTAACTAATTAGACTCTGTTATGTACTAATGGTTACATGTTAAGATACATGCCGGAGAATCACTTAATTATAAGAATAAAAAAAGGTCCAGGACGTGCCAAAATTGCAAAGGAGCACCAAGTATTCTAATGGCTGATTCTAAATCATATATTTCCTAAATAACTCACAGCTTTGCTCTCAGTAATTGAAATGCACGGTCTTTGTTGCGAAGCTGAGTTCTTTCCTCAGTACAGAAGATCCGTATTCCTGTAGGCTTATGGAAAAGATCAACAGCTGTTTCCACTTTGTTCACATTCTGCCCTGCATCCATTAAAAGGAAAAAGCATTAGAATACCAAGCAGGTATAACTTGTAGCAGTTAAATCATACTTAAATAATGAGAATCAAATTACAGAGACAAGTTTGACTGTTACCTCCAGCTCCTCCAGATCTTGTTGTTGTTAGTTCAATGTCTTTTGGATCAATTACTACTTCAACTTCATCTGCCTGAGTAGTGCCATAGGTTCATTGATTGAGCTACACTATGTATAAATCATGAAAGAAAAAGATCGCAATTGTGCAACAACAGTCAACACCTTTACTAGGTTCAATAACCACATAACCAAGAGCGAATTAACATATTTTCAGAATTCAATACCAGATATCTACACATTCTGAACCTTGTAAGTATTGAAATTCATTAGCGGTCTTACATAAGAAAAATTGCCATAGCCCCAAATTATAACTTAGTCAAGCTTTTGCTGTAAAAGGAAATCACAATTCAATTACTACATTGACTATACTTAATGAATCAACTTCTTTTACATGATAACCGGATTACATTCACTCATGGCCCCCCATGCTTAGATATACCCTGAGATATTTGCCAAAACTTAGGACGACATCCAGTAGTAGAAGAAAAGCATCGTCCAAGGAAGTTGAACATTTATACTAAAAATTCAAAGTGTTTAGATGATCATCCATGTTGGTATATAGCGTGAAGTGGATATGTACATAACTAGCAACATGTGAATGAAAATATTTTCATAATAACATGACAATTTGGTCAGGCATAACAACCATTACTTTGTCTAATTGATGTTCAAAAGTAATAATATGCATCAATTTAGCTTCACTGTTTATATGCCAATGGTATGAATTAACAAAACTCCAATATCTCTTCAAAAATTACTATGTAACCCATACTAGTTGCAACAATTTTTATGTAAAGTACCTCTGGCATTATTGCAATAGTTGCAGTTGATGTATGGACACGGCCTTGAGCTTCGGTTTGAGGCACACGTTGAACACGGTGAACGCCTGACTCATACTTCAATTTGCTATATACACGATTTCCTTTAACTTCCATCACATAAGTCTTATATCCACCCTTTTCAGCCTAAAAATAGTTATCTGTAGTTTTGATGTGACTTAGCATCGAGAGGTATGGAAGGTAGTCAAAAGCATACCTCAGAACTAGAAATTGATGAATATTTTAGAGAGCTTCGCTCACAATATTTTTGGTACATGCGTACCTAAAGGATGACAAGCAAGAAGGTTCACTGAAACACTAGATGATTATGTTAAACCACAGTATCAATTTCAAGTAATATAGACATTGGTGATAGTTAGCAGTCTAGTACGACTTCTTTTTACTAAGAAAGATTTCTGTAGGAGCATCTTCCAGAAAACATATTTAAAGATCATGAAGGTATCATGTACCTACAAGATCACCTGCCCATATTCCTGCCTCGTCACCGCCAGTACCTGCCCTTACTGCAAAAAATGGATAAATATTGGTTCAGCAGGAAGAATTGGATTTTGCACAAACTAGAGAAACAATAGTTATATGAGCAAAATGCACTTCAAATAAACATGTTAAATGAAAAAATTTATCAATGAAATAGAAAAATGGTATGCAGGACTATTTAGGAAGTCTCCCAGCATAAAGGCAATGCAATCACATCTGACAGTTATAACCTATTTAGGAAGCCTGTTGATCTAGACAAAACCTAAACATACGATCTCCTCCCTACAAGTAATCACAGATTAGTTCCTAGCTACTTTACTTCTCCAAGTCATTTAAGACTACTCTGGAATAACTCAGTGTAGTGAAGTTGAAATTAGAAGGGAAAACGTTGGTTGGATATAGCCAGGCCTAGCCATGGAGATGCTGAAGACTTGAAATAAAAAGTCCCTGGCTCAAATAAACAAATAAAAATTGGAAAGATCTTCTGTTATGACAACAGTGTGGGAGGTATAAAAACAAATGATATAAACATCTTGCAATGAACATCACATAGCTTGATACAAAATTAAGAAAAAGATATTGAATTGCATTGTGATAGGCCAAAACAAGCAAGAAATTATTGAATTGTAAACATTAATATTCTAGGATATTATGGAATATCACATTTTCAATATATGAAGCAATGTTTAAGAAATATAGCATACCATATGGACTGGCATGTTGCAGATATAGGAAACCAGTGTACCACTTCCATGATAGAACTGGTAAATGAGTATTTGTTTTACAGGCATACCAAGTTTTCTTAAGAACTAATAATGTTATGCTATTTGATTTGTTACTAAAACCACTCATTCAGAAGGATAAGATTCATGTAGCAATTCCAAATACTTCAAACCCACGTCTCGCATTTGTTATTATCATATATAGGTCATAACTCAATGAAAGGATAAAACTAACTAGGTGTTCAATCGAAATTTGATGAAAGATCTTATCAAAACTTGTGCTAATAAGCTCTACATTAGCTTACAAGTAACAGAGCCTTATAGCCCAAGTCATATGACCCAAATAGAAATAGAGTAATTACAAACCGAAACATAATATCTAATGGCTAAACTATCAGTGCATAATAAAGTTTACTCCTAATACTCAAGCTGGAACATATAACGATTTCTAAAATGTCACACACAAAATAGAATACGAGCCATACAAATAGAGAAACAGACATAGCACTGATGCAATGATTGAGAACTCTGTGGTGTGATTTTGTAGTCAATGAATTTACATGTGCTTTGAGAGAATATCATTCACTTTCTCAACTCCCTTTAAATTGAATAATATCACAAGAATATAAAAATTGTGAAGATGGAGGGAAAATTTCAGGATTGAAGAAGAGAGATGGACTGGGATTTCAATACCTTTTCTTATATGAGACAAAATGGGAGAAAAGATCCCAAGAGAAAATGAATAAAGAGAATTTATACAAGGAAAAGTATCACATTGACTTGGAAAGAAAATAAGAATGCAGAAAGAATCAATAATCTTGTTGAAGCTTTAGCGATCAACAGATAAAAGAGGAATCTGAAAAAAAAATTGATCATCTACGTAGGAACCTAATGATACTCCGACTTTGAGGAAAAAGACTAGATCGTTTGCTATCCTAGTAGGCAATATCAATGGAGGATATATTAGCAACATGGTTTCTTTTTCAGTAGAATCCATGTGAAGAAAACCTTCATGATTTCAAAGCATGTTTATTGGATTTTCAAACTGTATTTTTTAATATTACCATCAAGCATTCTAACCTTTTTCTTGCTGCCTTGTTTTGAAATCTGCCGCTTGACCCTTAACTTCCTTTTGGTTCCCTCCTCTCCTCTCATTTTATTTTATATATGCCTTCTTTCTAAAAAAGATAATCCTGCAATTGGCTTAGGTTGTATTGGGAGCGCAAGTAGTGATGGCCATGAGGAATTTTTTTACTTCTAGCATAAAGAAGAATTGCAGAGAAAGTTTCCAAAAGGATAACAAGGCTGGAGCTGAGAGTAGACATCAATGATCTAAGTGAGGCATGTTCATTGAGTGCTGAGAAGAACATACAACACTTACTGGCCTAGAGGTACACTAGAAGTTGTTGAGTGTACATCTCATAGTAGTTGACAAAGTGAAATTCATGTAGAGATTATGGAGACTACTGTTAAAGGAGTTTCAAGGTGCTGCAACAGAAGAAGAGAACCCACTTGCTTATTCTTCTTCAAGATCTATAGTTTGAAAAGCTTGAGGAGCAGCAAACCCGAGGATTTTTAGGCAGATAAGAGGTCGAGGAGGTCAGAGTATACAACTATCTGTGGTTTAGTGGAAAGAGGTGTTGAACTAGACCTACTGAGTCAATGAGCGGTGGCCAGGACTCATGGTCAATACAAGTTGTAGAGAAGTGACAGAGCAAGGATTCATACAACCAATAAATAGATGGGTAATTGTCGATTAAAGGAGACAACACCCTTGTGCGGCAAAGGTAATGAGAACTATGAGGAGGTGAGTGCTGTGAGCATCCAGTTAATGAGAAAGATGATAGAAACATTGTAATAGAAGCATATTAAATTTTGACAGGACGGAGAAGGAGAAGAGGGTGGTATTGGAGGTTGGTGGAGGGAGAGAGGATAAGAGGTTGCATCATCACATCGAACCCCCAACCTCCCCTGTACATAAATAATATCTAATGGCTAAACTATCAATTTTGATGCATCTTCAATTTAATATTAAATAAACATTTTTATCATTTGATAACTTGTCAAATTGCTTGGTCATTTAGGGTTGACATATTTCCCTCTTTTGGTACATGCTTTTCTCTATGTAAGGTTCGTTCGCTTATTCATTCATTGTACTATATCAGGTGCATACAACCTTCCTAATCGCATAAAAATAGAATAAGCAAATATTTATTACACATGTGATCAGAGATCAATGATCACCTTCAAGTAAGATGTTGCGGGCATCCATTGGATCACTAGGAAGTAATAACACCTACAAAAGAATTTTCAAAGATGAATTAACAGATGATTTAATTCAGAAAAATGGTTCCCGGTTAAATTTTTGCGGTAGAACCAAATGTCACCATTTTACATATTGCATATTACAATTTACAACCATAACTCCAATATACCAATCTATTGTACAAAATGTGTTGATAAATAAAAGCTCCAAAATACAAGCATGGTCTATTAGCAATCTTTCTTATATATACAAACACAATGTAACCTGTGAAAAATAAAACAAAGATTGCCATGAGAGCTACCGGAAGTGAAATAAATAATTTATTACAATTGTAGGTTTACATTAAGGGTCCCTATATTTTCACATGTGCTTGATTAACTAATCAATTATTTTACGATACAACAGCTTGGTGTATATCATTTGTTGATTATACAAAAGACTAACAGGACAAAAATAAAGGTGATAAGATTTCATATAGTTGACTATAAATATTGGGCTCAACATGGGATGATGATATCATTATGAGGTAGGATTGTGGAAATATTGCCAAAGAAAGAACAAAATAAGTAAAAAAATGTGCTAGTTTATAGCAAAAAAAATGGAAGAATATCCAACACTTAAACAAACATACAGGAAATACATTGAAGAGGTTATCTCTCTATAGAGAAAGAAAAAATAAATCATAATCTGAGATAAAAAACGGCCAAGAGCAATATATAGCAATCTTTCTGGTTGTGTAAACTAAATTCCAGTATGAGAATAAATAGATATTAAAAAAGTTGGATCACTTTTGAGAAATTTTCTGCAGTGTTGTCTAAGAAAGTTCAATCTGTTATAAAACTTTTCCTCATTTAGAAATAGTGCCTGAGATAAGTATATAAGGTGGGAAGAATACTTTAGCACCTGGCAAACTATTGCTTTCCATGGTATGAAGAAAGCATGTCTCAAAGTCAGAAATCAAAATCTAAGCATGTGGAATGTTGAACCAGATACTCTATTTGAACAAATTAAACATGAAAAATAATAAGATGGATTCTAAATCAACAAATAACTACTAAGTTGCTACCTTCAACTTATCCTCAAGATCTTTAAGCTGGTTAGATAACATTTGCATCTCATGAGCAACCAATTCAGCCATATCTGGATCATTCTCATCCTCTTTTGTTAGAGCTATTGTCAGACAAATACAATGTTAATTATATGATCTTATTAATTGCAAGGCAACTAAAAATATGATCTAGAAGTGTAAACCTTTTGTTTCTTCTAGTAGTTTCCCGCATTCTTTGAACTTCCTGTAGTTCATCACCACCTGTTTATTCTCATATTAAGAAGAAATTTTTTATTCAATAAGACATGAATGATCAACAACTCAACATCTTGTGTTGTCAGTGTGCTTCAATCTATAAACTAAGAAGGCCACCAAGTGGAATCTCCAATACCTCATCAAGTTCTGCCACAGATTGTGCAAGCTTCTGATACTCTGTATGATTTGAAACAACATCAGGATCTGCAAGTTTGGCCTGCAGTGGAAATTATGTGTCACATAATTACTTGGAAGGAACTATATTGTTAATCAATAACTCAATCTAATACTTCAGTAGAGTTTTGCCTTTACAAGTTAGAGGGAGGGAGGGAGGGAGGGACTGAAGCCAATAAGAAGAATTCAGATATGGGAAGCCAGTTCTAATGCCGAGTACTCCAACTCCTTTAGTAAGAGGTTGGACAAGGTGACTTGCCTATTAACACTAAAGGGAACATTATGAAAACAATAGAGTCAGCTAAGTTCATACATCCTGAAAGAAAGAAAGTGGACAACTCTCACATTCTCAAGAGAGGTTGATTTGTAAGATACAGCCCTTTTAGTACCTCACAATGGTTGTGAAGGTATTCTATAAATTAAACCTTTATGGCTATTTTCAGTCTTCCAATTGGGAAAGGACTGGAACGAAAACTGAAAAGGAACTTTTCTATGAGGGTTTTCTTCATTTACTGTGAATAGAATGGAGCAACAAAAAATTAATAATGAATAATTTTGGAATATCAGTATCATGTTAATCTCCAAAGTTATGAGTTTGATAAAACATAGGCCACATATGGGCGATATGTTTGAGAATTCAAATAATTAACTTATTATTGAGGATGCACATGACCATGTTAGCTGAAAAGGAACAAAAAACCAACATCAACCTAAAACTAAACGTCATATAAGATAAATAAACTTTGTAGAAAATTACTCCTCATAACATTTGGGTAGTGATTAATGATATGAAAGCTGAAAAGGAAAAATTAATGGAATAGAAAATTTTCCATAGGTGTTATGAAGAGAACAAATAAATTATATTCATATCATTATTGCAAGATAAATGCTAATAAGGAACTAAGAATTCTGTTCATGTTGCCACAAACTAGTTTTGAAGATTTAGCTGATTATTGTTCCTACTAAACATCTGTAGGCCCAAAATGATGAATATATGCAAAATCCATCCACACTAACTATCAACCCAATAATGAATTTAAGTCATTTTCATAAGTATTTAATAATCGTACATTATTTAAATACGATGAACATATTCATACCGACAACTCTTTCCAAGTTTTATCAGCAGAATCCAACTTTGCTATCAGATACGGTTCCTGCATTGGAATATTTTATGTATTCGTGGAAGAAAAAAGGGGGCAAAAACAGTTATATACATAAGAATCCATGGCAACAAAGTGGGATACCCAACACTTGAAATTTTCTTTTGAACAAATAAAATCCAAATCATAAAAAAAAAAGTGATGATGAAAAAGTCAGATGCTAGCATGCTGAATATGACAGTTCAATGACCCTGTTCGCCAGAGTCATTACAGGGACGATGACATAGTCAGATAATCAATGAAAAAAAATCATGCCAAATTAAATATGCTCGCGGTGCGTATAGGTAATCGGGAGACCATTAGTAAACCTTTATCCTCCATTCTCCTCTCCGGCCCAGAACAAAGGGAAGAATCATAATTCAACAGGCCAACGACAATGTGGATTTTTCCATGCTACTGTCATCTCACCTCACTTGTAAATCAGACAAAAATTCACCTTTGACTGAATTCATAATAGAGTCAGCGAAACGAACTCGATGAACCCAAAAGACCCAACTTTGCAGGTTCAAAACCAGGAAAAGTAGAAGAAAGATGAAATCTCTCAGTCACTCATCAATAGAAAATCCGAAGACGTGATAGGCAAGTTCAAATTAACAGAAATAAATTACGGCCATGCAAAGGATTCCAGGCAGTGTGGCTCTCCTCCGAGGCGTGCGGATAATCTCTTCATTGTTCCTCGTCCCGCCGAAGAAATTCGAAGGCAGAAGTCTGCGGTTGGTGGAGATAGTCCAAGCTCGAGGGAGGAAGCCGGCGAAGAGGCTCTCCATCGCTCGCGGTATCGGAGGGAA
>JBBUKS010000054.1:5731543-5743863 GCA_038050645.1 Hedychium gardnerianum | reverse complement strand
TAATTAAGAAGATATTATTATTATTATTATATATATAAGATAAACGAGTCTCTTAACGAATAAGTTTGCGAGCTTGTTAATGAACATATTCGTGAGTCTATTAACGAACACGTTCACGAGCCTCTAAACGAACATGTTCGTGAGCTTGTTAACGAACACGTTCGCGAGCCTATTAATGAACACGTTCATGAGCCTCTAAACGAACACGTTCGCGAGCCTGTTAACGAACACGTTTGCGAACCTCTAAACGAACATATTCGCAAGCTCACGAACCAAATACTGTTAAGTTCGAACTCGGCACGATAATGTTTTTGAGCTCGAAATTAGACTCGAGCTCGATTCATTAACTTAATCGAATAAACTCGAACAAATTTTTTTTTCGAATCGAGATCCGAATAACTCATGTTACTCATTTACACCCCTAATCGTCACTTTCAAACTCTTAAAAAAAAAAAAAATTCATACATCAGAGTCTCAAACTCCAAATGTACGATGGATCTAACCCTACACCTTGCCCCCGGGCTACTTCACACAACATTAATACGACATAATATTTCACACGAAAAATTACCCTAAATTTTATATACATATTAACGATCCTTTTCTTCTCTGTTTACGGTATCCATCCATGGCGACCACTGCCGCCGGCGACACGCAAGTTTTGGACTCCGACTCTCCTCTCTGCGGTACTCTTTCTCTATCAATCCTTTTCCCACCTCGTTTATTCCTCTTCGTTAATTCCTTTCTCTGCTCTTTAATTTCGCAGATCGCGAGGCTGGCGATGTCGCCGCCGACGAGACTCAGATCTTGCTCCCCGAGACCCAGAAGCTCCAGGAATATGCTGCCTGGAGCCTCGATTTATACGGCAAGACCCAGCTGGTGGACGCTTGGGGTGAGAAGGCCGCCGTGGATGATGCTGGTGGGGAGACGGAAGCGTTGAGCCAAGACGAGCAGGGAGCATCTCGCGATGGGGCCAACTGTAGTGATCGAGGTGACGGAGTGGGCGGGGAGCGGACGAACGGCGGCTGGGTCGACCCTGATGCTTCCACAGATGATGAGCCCGACGTGGTCAATGGGGAGGGGAAGGAGGACACTTGGGTCGATCCTGATGCATCGACTGATGACGAGGCTGGTCAGGTTTTCGATCTGCGACCTGTACAATTTTTTGCTTACACTGCCAAAATTTCTTCCCTTCTTGGACTTGTAGACTCGTCTGATAGGTTATATTTCCCCCCTGTTTTCTACTTCTTTAAGCTAATTTTCGCAATGATGCCAGCATAAGAACTACTGTGGCGGGGAAGAACAGATGATCCTTTGAAGTCATTAGATTTATGGACTTGTGTGCCCTAATGTAACTCCATTTGTATCTGGTGCAGGGAATGGTAAGCTGGAACTGATGAGTGAGGTTAAACCTTGTGAGAATAATGGCTGCACACTTAAGATGAACAACAAAGTTCAAAAAGAAGAATCACCATATTTGCTCACATCAAATTATGGTGTTGAAGCATTAAGCTATGTAGGTTCTCATGTGCCAGGGAATCTCACCCAAGCAAATGCAACGGAAGTTGTAGATAATTTTCTTTCAATTGATTGCGTGGAATCATCTCAAGAAGGTACAAATGGTCAAACTGATACCTTGAATCCCGTTCTGGTTTCTGGTTCAACAGGTGCTAAAAATTTTGCTGAAAAGATGTGCCGTGGACTCCCAGATGGAAAGGCAAATATCTTTGATTGGAGTGACAATCTTGAGGTGGAGGGAGGATGCCAATCTGTTTGTGAAAGAAGAGATTCCTTCTCATCTATAGGTAGGGAGAAACAAAGCCATCCCCATAAGTCAAGGTGTATAGGAGAATGTGTTAAGAGCAGAGAGATGGAAGGAGCAGCATCTGAAGCTTGTAAGAAAGTCGATAGGTTAGTTCAGTCTGATTCAATGATGACAACAATGAAAAATATCATCAAGGGTATGGACGCAAAATCAATAACTATAGAGACTCATTTAGAAACACCTAATGCAGATGAGGGCTTGCAGAATCAGTATGTTGTTGGTGTTGATACTCAAATTGCAGCTGAGGCTATGGAAGCCTTATGTCATCTGAAACCATTTAACATGGAAAGTAAGGATGGTATTAATCCAGCAGAAGAAATCTTGATGGAGAATTCTAGAAAGAATCCAAACTTGAAAAGTGCCTCGATTAATATTGTTCTTGAAAAGAGAGTTTCTACTGCTAATTTAAAAAGCATCAAAAGGATATCTAAGACTAGAAAAGTGCTTTTTGTGGAATCAAGGAATGTGAACCTTGATTCACCAACAAACCTCTCCAATGAATCAGGAAGAAGTTCAAGGAGCAGGACAATAGACAACCAATTGGAAGAAGATGCTGCCTTTGTCCACCCTAAACGAAGGAGAACCAACAAAGTTGCCTCAGCCAAACGAAACTTTAAATCCATTCATAGGGCTAAGAAAATTCAGTTAGAAGAAATTTTAGACGCTGAGTTAGGAGCAGAAGAAAGTTTTCCTAGCGGAGAAGTTCAAGCATCAGATGCTCCCCCCAAAAGAAAGACAGCTTCACCTGCTTTTGTTGTTCAGAATCCTCTGACATTATGTGACAAGGGTATGCCAACGTCCTTGGATTCTAAAGAACTCAAATCAGTATTCATTGATGCACCACCAACTCCAGTGCCCAAAGATTTTCGCAGAAGAAAAGACATGTCTAGTATTCGTGTTTTATTGAGTCGTCATTTGGATAAGGGTACAATCAAGCAACAAAAAAAGGTAAATTCCATTTAATTTGACACAGGATATTGCCCTATCTCAAGGTAGCTTGTATATGATGTCTCTTCTGATTTTTTAAATGGAAGATCTTGGCACGCTTTGGACTTCCATTGGCATCTTCAATTTCTGATGCTACACACTTTGTTACGGATAAGTTCGTTCGTACACAGAACATGCTGGAAGCGTTAGCAATGGGAAAGGCGATTGTTACTCCTTTGTGGCTTGAGAGTTGTGGACAAGCAAGTTGTTTTATGGATGAAAGAAATTACATATTGAGGGACTATAAGAAGGAAAAGGAGATAGGATTCAACATGTCTATTTCATTGTCTCATGCACGCCAATGTCCACTCTTGCAGGTGAGTGTTAGTGCACTGAGAGTTTACTGTCTTGTTTTCTAGTCATGATGATTTTTTGGACTATTTAGTGATACTATTGCAACTTGGAAACAGATAAAACTTACATAGAGCTCTAATACACTTGATGCAACATCAAAATTGAACAATCTCTCCGAGAAATTTAAACTCACAAAGAGAGCTCGAATTTTACTAATTGGGAGAATAAAGATATCCAAACAAAGGCATTAGGATCTTTTTTTAAGGCCTTATCATTGACTGATTCTCCTAAAGGTTTGACAAGAAATAATCTATCCCTAGTGACATAGTAAATAAATATTTAAATTGTAAAGTAATTTATCCAACTAATATAAATTTTCATTACTTGGTAAATAAATAACCAAAGGATAAAGTAATTTATCCTACTAATATAAATTTCCTAATCTATTTTGGCTTTCACAAAATAAAAGAACTTTAAAAAACTCATAAAATCTAAATTTTTCTATTTTTAGAAAATTCCAAATTGATATTTTTTAATTTAAAATTGCATCAGATACACTTGATCAAATTATAAAAAACTGATGGTTTCTTTTCATTTGGATAAATTTATTGCAGGGCAAAATGGTGTTTGTAACACCTAATGTTGAACCTAGTAGAGAACTTATAACAAGCTTGGCTCAGGCATCTTGTGGTCAGGTTATTCATCTTGTTGCTCATTATCTCTGAAAAACGTGACCAGTTTCTTGTGTATAGATAGATGTCATTTGTTGTATGACAATTAGCTTAAGAAGATTGTGTTACACTTTGTTACATTACATTTGTTGTTGTTGGATAAAAGATCTTGATCTTTGAGATAATTTAATTTGGGTTGGATGTACTTGGTTCACAATATTTTCTTAGATATTTTGAAGGCTCCAGCTCCCTGGATATTTAATCAAGTTGCACGTTATTTATTATGCAATGTTTTTGGTAACTGAACTGGCTCCTTAAATTTTCTCTTCCGATGACTATTATCCCAAGTTATTATTGATCTCCGTCTATGTAGATTTTTGCCTTCTTTTGTCTATGGAATTTGGAGGCTTGATCAATGGCCATGTGAATTTAAACTGCAACAGCCCATGAAATGTTGATATTTAGTGGTATTTCTTTTTTGGCTTCATGAATCCCTCTCATATTATATCCATATGCTCTTGGTAAAAAACTCTGCAGCAACTTGAGTAATTATTCATACAGTTTGTGACTTCATTAAAGGAATGAGGGCATGGATGATGAGGTTCTATTTTTGGGGGTGTAACTATCAGCAAGTGGAATGAGTTTTCTTTTTTGGGTCTTAAATCATTCATGTACTGCCTTTCTTGCAATTGCCTCTAATAATGGTGTGATACTGATCCTTTTCTTGCATGAAGATTCTGAGTTTTGGTGTTAAAGTAAGATATTGGGTTATTTCTGATATATATAATTGATGCTTATTCATGACAAAATAACCATTCAGTAAGTCTGGCCATAGAGTGATTTGCTTTTATTCTAGTTAGATAAGACGACATTTACTATATTCCTCAAACTCATTACCTTTCAGTAGACTCATTTCCAATCTACTAACACATGGGGAAAAGACACAATTAGGACTTCTGAGATGGTTCAAGTGTCACTTAACAAATTTGGCTATAGGAGATAATACATTAATCTCTGATTAGTTTAGTTAATGTCCGCTCATGGTGAAATAATCATTCTTTAGTTCTGCAGCACAAAGTGATTCTCTATTATTTTTTCTTTCTTATGTATTCTGTTCATACTCATCTTTCTACTCTTGTGCAGATGGACTAAACTAATCTGATATTACTCAGGTAGTAGAGACGATAGGGACGCCTGCAATGTTCCGAAGTGGTGTTTTGGATAGCCTCCTTGTTATTTCATGCAAGAAAGATTACTCTATCTGCTTCCCTCTGCTCCAAAAAGGTGCTGTCTCCCTTGATTCAAATATTGATTAATCTAGGCTATAGATTCATTCTGAAAAATAAAAACACCACAGGATTTGATGTCTACTGCTCAGAGCTTTTACTGAATGGCCTAGTTCTTCAGAAGCTAGAATACGAGAGGTACTGCAACTTTTCTAAGAACCAACTCTCGCTGACTGCATTTCTGACTAGTGACACTTTTTGATTCTATCCTCTCCAGACACCAGCTTTTCAAAGACAATTGTTAATATGGATAAGAGAAAGTTGGTGGTCAGTTCAAGTAACTGGGTATGCAAATCAATATGCCAACCACTTTGACTTCGGTTAATGTTGTGAGGTACATGCATTGTCTTCATCTGTGCAATTTTCTTGTGGGATTTTCTGCTTTCATGCTTTCGATAATACATTTTCAAGTGTTGTGTTGTTCGGAAGTACCTCTAGGTGATCCACAACACCAATGGAAGAACAAATTCATAGGAGTGCATGGATCTCCATGCCCTTTTTCTCCAGATAGGATTGTTGAGATGGTGACTTGGGAAGTATGTTCCATTCTTCTTGATTCTTAATGGAATTTTGGATAAATTAGTGGCTATCAACTTCCTACCAACTTGTATTCGAGCAAAGTGAAAAAAATAAAAATGGAGATTTTAGAGGGGAGAAAAAAAATGAAACGTACATGAAAATACATAAAGTGTGTACATAATATTTGTCCTGAATGATTTAGTCCACCTTTATAATTATTATTTTTTATTAAGTTTATTAAAATTTCTTTGATCTCCACTTTCAACTTCAACTTTATCTTATTCAGCTTGATACACTAATCTCAGGCTATTCCAAGTTAGTTCCATTATCAATTTCATCAAAGGCATGTCATTGACATAAGAAATCCCAACTTCACTAGACTTACAAACCTATTACAGGAAGATTGTCCTGTTTAGGAACTTCTCCCCGAGGGGATTTCTGGTAACTTCGTCAAGTTCCTCTAGTTAAAAAAAGATGCACAGAGCTTCTGGTAGTCATCAATGGTGGCTTTGTTTTGGCATGGTGTGGTTGGAGCAATGTTGTGCTTCATCTTGGATCAAGCCTCGACTCCTTCAAAAGAAGGGTTTGTGCCAGAAGAGCACAAGAGTGGAACATCTGAGTTTAGTAAATTAAGATTGCCAAAGGAAAATAGCAATTGTACATGATCTATTGGTGTAAACAAATGCAAAGCGAAAATGATTGTATATGAACAACAAGGGGAGAGAGGATGATTCCTTACAAAATAAAAACAGTGTGCTCCATAGTCAGCCATATAGATGTTATGATTTCCACAAATCCTACAACAATCATCAAGTTCCAATTGAGAAACTTGTCCATTGACTCATAAGATTCAATTTTGATAGATAGAATCAAATTGACCATACTGGTTTGGCATGAATTGCAACTTATACAATTCAGTTTCTTATGCTGCCAAAGTAGTTATTTTTGAAGGATTGTTTTTTTATACAAATTTTCTTTCTAAATAAGTTTAAATGTTCCCACATTCTTTCCTTTATGAATTTATTAATCAAAACAGGATTTATTTAAGTCAAACTTAGTAGTTCAAATACCAGATAGGATTCTTGTAGAAAATAAGATCCCTAAATGGATTTGGATGAGATTAAGCTCATAGTTTGGATCGATTCAACAGCAGTAATAATAAGATTAATAAGAGTTGTTATTGAGATTGTTTTATGAGGCTTCATATGGCCATTAGTTGAAGAGATTGAGTTTATATGGCCATCAGTGCTTCAAAATAACCAGCTACCATTCAAAATCCATGGCCGATTCACTCATTCTGAGTACATAATTCCGCAAATTGTTCTAAAGCAGAAACAATTGACGATCAATAAAACCAGATCAGCTATAACCATACAAGTGACCTAATCTAACGCAACTCAATCAGCAAGGTCAGGACACCATAGAATTGTTACGTAGGAAGTCCACCTTCCTTCAATGTATTGTTCTTCACTTCAACCTTGGACTCACCACTATTTGTGACTGAGCTTTCTTCTTTTCTTTCACTCAATAGGAGTTAACTCCCTTTCCTCCCCTTCTATTTCTGTGAAAGAATCATCTTCATCTTCAGTGAGTCTGCCACTGCAATGTTGGTTACTTTTGTGGCAAACTGTAATGCTTCTTGCACCAGATACACGGTGTGATCTTGCCGGATTCATCACTTATGCCTGTATCTTTCTGACTGTAGCAATCATCGTCCTCTCTTGAATTTCGAGATGAAGAACACGAGAAAGTCTGAATACCCGCTCATGGCGGCCTCTTCACGTTCTCTCTGTGTTTTACGGAAGCGGCATCTCGAGCAAATTCATAACTTCAACTGCATGTATGCGAGCTGTTAAAGGATCTAAGAAACGCAAATAATAATATTATTAAAAAACTTCCAACAAATTTAAATTCATATAATAATATTATTAAAAAAGATTTTCATCTTTTATAAGAAAAGTGACATTAATTACAATATCTTTGTTTTGAATGGTCAGGCATGATCAGACCGGAGAAACATGAACCGGTGCAGATCGAACCGGATGCGAACCAGAATTTGGCTGGATCGCCACGCAATAAATCCATTTGACGGGGGCTTCTTGTCAATGGCAGGCAATGGACCTCATGGAGATCAACGTCTCCCCTCCCTCCCGGCCGAGAGCAGCAGCGGCGCAGCCCGCCGGGGCAGCCTCCAAACACCTCTTCGGCCTTCCCTCCCGCGGCTTCTTCTCCTCCCCAGTGCTTTCCTCCAACCCGGTACTCTTCTCTCCTCATTCTCCTTTCTCGGAACCCTATCTTTTCCTTTCCCAAGTTTCCTCAAACTGCCTTCTTCTTTACATTTGGGAGTACTTCACCAGAATTATCATATGATTTAAGATTAATCTGTAGGGAGGCATGCGCGTGTATGTGTGTGAGCGTGAGACGGCGCCACCAGGTGGGTCTCCTTCCCACATACCCTTTCGTTCGCTGGTTTGATCTCACATTTCGCCTTTTCTCAGAATTGCAACTAGATCACATCAGAATAAATGTGCAATACAATCCTCTTACTTGTTAAGTCTTAATTCTGATCAAGCTTAGTTGGACTTGACATTTAGTTGATCTTTTTCTTGAATGGGGAAATGTACTTGCACTGCAGTCTTGGTCAAGCTGGCACTTTGAGCATATTTACGTTACATTACTATATTTTCTTGCAGCAACTCTTTATTCCTCTTCATTGTCTAAGCTCATACTTTATTGCCTCTTTGTGTTAAGTGTAGTAATATCTACTGATCCACAGTGGATTTATGTCCTTCGATATATGGATTAGTTGGAAAAAGTGAAACCACCCACAATAGATATTTTCCTTAACTATTACTGCACATTGTTTTTTTTACTTCATCGATATATCCTTTGCAATACATTTTGTTTCTTATGTCTCACAGTTTCAGGTAGTCATAAGGTTAAGATTTCTCATTCTTAATTTTTTGGTTATTAGAGGGTCAAGTGATTGAGACAGACGACACAACAAACCTATTGATAAGAGCTCTCCAAATCAATAATCTAAAGAATGTAACTATCAAATCTTCAACAGGATGCACTAGTAAAAGGTATTATTCACTGTTTTTTTTTTTTTTTGCTTACAAATCATTTTATACAAATCACATGCCTCTGCCACTTCATTTTCTACATACTGGCAGTTGAATATTCTCGTATTTAAATTTGTCCTTGCAATACAAGATAGTGTGGAATACCCAGAATATTCTCGTATTTATGTTTTACTAATTTCCTGCCTTTTTTCAAGTAAAGAAAACAAATGTAAAAATAAGTTATGATTTATTTCAGGTGGTGCTTAAGATTAGAAGTACTAATTGTAAGTATGGTTATAAAAAGATGCTTGTGGACTTGGAGATGATGTGTTTAACACCTAGATCGTACCCATTTGAATAACATAGCTTTTCAATGTATCAAATGCAATTTGATTAGTCTGCTTTTATCTCTATTTTTGTACTTTTATTTGTATTTTGTTGGTAAATTTCCAGTTGAAATTACTTGCTAGCATAGTAGATATCCATTGCACTTTTGTTTCCAATTTCTGCTTTACACTCCTCCAGATAGTTGTGCAAGACACTAATGTGCGTATCATATTAAACAATTTACTGTCTATATCCTTGTTTCAGTAGTAGAAGGCTGCTGGCTGTGGTGGTAATCCACAGTCTCCAGTCACTGTTATAAATTTCAATCTAGCAGAATTTGGAGAACACATTAGGATTTGGGGGGTTCAACTTCAATTTTCTTCTGTAGAGTTAACAGAATATGGTCTATTGAACTAGTGAAGAACTGCATTTATATTTTTTTCTCCATCTCCAGATCCTTTCGAACTTCAGAAGGGAGGGTCTCTCCAAAAAAGATGAAGAATAATTTCGTGTCTACTACTAGTCATCAAGATACTTCATTATGATTTAGTTTCCTAGACATGAATGATGAACAATTGATGTGGCTCAAAAGATGTATTGCAATTGCATGTGATTTTCTTTGGTATGTTTGTGTTTTTTTTAATCTGCATAAGTGAAACTGTGTATCTTCCTTGAAATAAGAACGAACATGTTTGACAATTGAATAAAATAAACTTGATTTGGTTTTGCATAAACCCATATTCTAAGCCCTCTAAAACTAATTGATTAATTGTTGTGGGTTATCTTTCATCTGTCTTTTTTTATTATCAGAGTTAATGGTTTGATAATCAACAGAAATGGTGTCTAAACCACATAGCAATAAAGCTTAATCATATTTATTATATGACGAGCTTGTCACCCATAGGTGATGCAAGGAGCCTTTGATATGCAAAGGGTGACATCAGCATTCATAGGTTATGCAAAATAGCAAAAAATTCTCACTTTGTTATGTCTAGTTCAGATTAAGAATCTTGTCTATTAAGTTTATAGGATTCCTCTAATTATTACCAACTTAGAACATAGAGATATTTCAAACATATTTGGTTCACAGGAATAGCTATTCTATTCTTTGATGAATTTCCACGGAACAAGTGTTTATATGTTTGGTTGAAAATCAACTTGGAATACCAATAGTGACAAATTGTTAAGCCCTCCTAGTTCTTAGTTTTTTCTTATATCAAATTTAGTACTTTTTCTGATATGGTTGAATTGTAGTTCCACGAACCAAATTAAGAATACATATTCCTCTTTTATTCCTAATATATTCTATTCACAAAAAATAATCATTCTACTCATTGTCAATTTCTACTATTTGAATCAAATAATTGGCTGGGAATGATAGAATTCTTTGAATTGGGCTATGCGCGATGGTTAAGTGGAGCATGTATCATTAGTAGACAAGGATTATGAGGATAAAATGGAAGTTAGGAAGGAACAATTGTACTAAAGTTGACTTCGTGTAATGAGTTATGCAAATGTTTGTGCTTCCCTTTTAGGATTGAATGATCAAGTCAAAATGGCTTTTAGGATAATCTAGATCAGATTGTTAATCACATACCCAATATTAGAAGGCTTATAGTTGGAGGAAATTTAAATGGATAAGTGGGGAGAGCATATATGGCTTGCAAAGAAAGCCTTGTATTTGTGGTAGGAAATGGAGAAAATAGGATGGCATTGCATTATTTTTACATCGTGTGATCCTATGAATAATACTCATTTTAAGAAGAAAAGAACATTTGGTTACTTTTAAGAGTAGTAGTAACTATTTTTCATTTTTTTCACTATGTAAAAATAATAAGAATATTGTCGGGTAATATTTAACTAATTAATATTCACTAGTATTATTAGATATATGTTTTCAAAATTGTATACTGCTTCTTGTTTAGTTTTAGAAGAATTTGTCACCTCTCGGGAGTATAACTCTCACTTACAAGAAGATACCTCATTGGATGACCATATAATAAAAGAGAATCAAGAAATTCAACAAACTTTATATATTTATTTATACATATTTTTTTACAAGTATAACAACAACGTATAAAACAAAGATCATGTGAATATAATAGAAATTGAAATAAAACCAAATTAGGAATTAACACATTAATCTCTAAGCTACTCTATGTATTAGCTAAAACGCATTATGATATCAAAAGAGTGTTTTTGCTTGTAAAATTAGAGGTCAAAGAAAGTATACAAGAAGCAAAAATTTACTAAGTGGGTAAATCAAAAAAATATGAATGAATTTAATTTTATTTAAAAGGTTAAGAAATCAAGCCAGTTCAAATTCTATATTATAACATTTAAATTCTTCTTCGAGTTCTCTAATTTATACATATATAATTATATAAATATATATGTAGTCAGTTATTATTTTCAGTTTGATTGTTTATCAATATGTAAAGTTACTACTATCACTCTACATCATTATCATTTTTTATCATCAATTAAGATAATTTTTAATTATCAGTATTCAATCAACATAATCAACATATATAAATGTTACTAATTATGTAAGTTGGATAAATTAACTATTAGTATCAGTAAATTCACTAAGAAGTGAATCACTCGAGTTAAGATTCATAGAGTAATAACAACATTTGACATATGAGCTAAAAATCTTCACTAGTTGTATATAATAATATAATGTTATCAGGCAAATAAATATTGATTGTGAGTAATCTTTTGCTATCACATCCTCTAGTAGATGAGAATTCTAATATAAGATTAGACTTAGAGCTTTCACTTTCTATTTTTTTTTCATTTTTCATTTTATTATTTTCCTTTAATTCTTCTTTTTTGTCGTATTATTGTATTTTGGGTTCACATCTTATCACTTACTCCCAACGACTAACTCAAAGGATCCTTTTAGCGTAAAATATGATAACTTAATTATGTATCATCATAGGGTCCGGATGATAATTTAATTATTTTAGCATAAAATATGATAACTTAATTATGAAAATATAAATATCTACGTCTAGATCATCAAGTAACATGGAAGAACAATGAATTTTAAGAATAAAAAAAAACATACCAAGCTAGATTGATCCAATGTAGAATTGAAATTGAGATAAATAAAATTGATTATGCTAGGCCAATTAAGCTAGGTCGATCAAATGTGTCGGATGAGCTTGGTGGCTTAAGTGAGCCGAGCAAGCCAAGAGGATTTAGAGGACTGAGGCCTCTTGGGCGATCCCAGTCAGTTAAGCAGACTTAGTAAATCAACGAGGTTGGGCTGACCAAGTGGAACAGTCTGGGTCAGATGAGCCAAGATGACAGGTTTTGGTTGTGGGTCAGTCAAACATAT
>JBBUKS010000054.1:5702823-5712855 GCA_038050645.1 Hedychium gardnerianum | reverse complement strand
AAATTGGAAAATCCATAGTTTGTACATCAACATCACATCAATATTACTCCCTACATCCTAGAATCAAGGAGATTTACGCCATAGCATAGGAATTACAATCTAAAGACAAGAAAGAGAGCATTCTAACAAACAAATCTTAGAAAGGGGAAGAAAGGAATGCTTATCTATGACTTGCCAACTTCTTCGGATAAAATCCTCGTTCTAGATGTGGACGGATCATTGGAATTGATGTGGAATTGGATCTCGTAGATTCCCCCAAAGGGGAAGCTTCCACCCCCCCTCCCCACACTCAAAAAGGGGATCTAGAGCCCCTTTTATAGCACACACAATCGTGTCCATTTCCCACACAGCCGTGTGAAATCACACATCCATGTGGCTTCTGGTGCCACGTAATGGGACATGGCCATGCCAATTGGCATGAACCAGATGTGAATAGTCTCCATGAAACTAACACAACTATGCCTTTTGGCACGACCTATGTGAAGACTTGATCTAGTGAAGAGCTCTTGAGAGGCACGACGGTGCCATTTGGCACGTCAAGCCTTGCTGAAGTCTGGCACGACCATGCCAAAAGGAAGGGCCTGACTTCTTGTGTGATTTGTAGAATTTCTCTTGGCATGGCACGGCCATGCTTTGTTCTTGATCTATTGAAGAGGCTGGAGGAATTTTGTGAGGCATGATCGTGCCCTTTAGCATGACCATGTCTCTAGGCTGATCTGGTGGAGATTAGCTGAGGCACGACCGTGCCCTGTGAGGCACGGCCGTGCCCCGTGAGGCATGGCCTCAGTAGTAAAAGTGGTCATGTTTACTGCTCCATTATATAATTTATCTTCTTTTAGCTCCTAAATTGCGCCCTATTAAAGAAAATACAAAGAGAACAGATCTCCGAACTAGGGGAGTAAATGCATGACAATAATATGAAATGGAGTGTGATAAAGTAGATTATAGTCAATGAATACAAATAGATGTGCGATAAACATGTCTAATACTATATATAATCTACGCACATTAAGATCGACTAGATCATATCAAAGTAAATGCTTGATAGTGGTTCAGTCGACTAATAAGGATCAGTCGACTAAAAGTGGCCTATAAAAGAAGACTCAAGATCCATGGCTCAACATCCAATTCACTCTTCATCAATCTTGCTGCTATTTTCTTTTATTCATGCAAGTACTACTACGACGTTGTGAGGCTCTCCAACAACTAACGCTAAATCTTCTAATAGTTGTTGTCGATATACTCTTTCACTACTTGCATTTATATAAGGATATAGTAGTGTTGTTACTATCCTTTTCATTCTTTGTATGAGTTTGCTTCTTATTTGAAAGTTTTTGGAGAGAAGAGCTTTAGTTGATTGCCCACTAGGAAGCGGTCAAGAATCGCGGGCCTTGGAGTAGTAGTCGCTCGACTATGAACCAAGTAAAAACTAAATTGTGTTCTTGTCTTTTATTATTCCATTGCTACTTTGATGCAGTTTTAGAAAAGAAAGTTCTTAAGAGAAAAAGATTCACCCCCCCCCCCCCCCTCTCGTTGATTTTGATCGAACATAGTGAGGATCACCTTTACCTTGGCATGTAATTGTGCTACCTTGTTCTCCTTTTCTAATCGAAGGTTACTCAGTTGACTCCTTAGTAATTCATGCCTAGTCAACTTTACCTACAAAGTGCCTTCATGGTGCTGTAGGAATTTTTCCCAGAGTTGTTGGCAGAGTTGTAGTTACTAATCTGGTTAAGTTCCTGCACTGTTAACATGCTTAGTAAATAAAACACCACCTTACCATAGCCATGAACTCTTCTCGTTGCTTTTTGGTCCATCTGTGTTTCTCGAGTTCTTCTCTATCTTTGCATCTAGGTACTTCAAAATCATATTTTATGCAAATCATAATTTAAAAATCAGTTTTAAAGAATACCTCCATCTTCTTCTTGCACATGGAAAAGTCACCTTCAAACTTTGGTGGATGGATCCTTGATCCAAGACATTCCTCCTGGTCTAGTTGCTTAGTCGACGGTTAATCCTTCTAGAAGGTTCAACTTTGATACCAAGTGTTGATGTTGTGAAAGAGTGAATAGTGACCTACAATTAAAATTTAGATTTCTCTTACTAACAACTTAACAAGGACACACACATAAGTTAATCAAAAACAAATAAAACATAAGAGAAAGGAGACGAGTTTTACTTGGTATGGAAGCACTTGTCCACTATCTTCTCGTCTTCGAAAATGATTTAGAGGCAGGTGTTTGTCAAAACCGCAAGTGTATGACTAAATTGTCAAGTAATAAAAATATCGATCCACAGGAACTATTGATTAAGTACTAGTCAAGTTTACAAAGCAAGTTATCTAGACGATCAAAAGTTGAATGAAGTCACGAATGCAAGAGATTGAAAGAGAGAGAGTTGAGAGAGCAAGAGAGAGAGAGATCACTGAGAAAGAGAGAGAGATGCTTGAGAGAAGGCCTAGAGCAGAGGTGGTTAAGGGAAGAAGTTGGAATTAGGAGAATTATTCTAGGATTTTAGTTTCGCTATGATGCTAGTTCATATCCCTAGTACTTGTTCACTTCCTTAACCTTTATGTCTTCACTCTTGTAGGGATTCTAACCAAATTATCGATATGACCGCGTGATACGTAGTGAAATGATAGGTAATGAATGTGTCGTTATTAGGCTCACACCACAATATCAATTTAATTACCGAACCTGTGTATATTGAATAGTATAATGGTGGATCCGGATCGTTTCCCACGCAATCAAATTCATATCCCCAAATAGTTCCTCTTTTCATCAAGAAAATCATAAAAGAGAATTACTTAGGATTGTCAAACTCCAATAACCACAACATTTATGAAATAGTTCTTACATTAGTTGGGAAGTATGGTGACTTCAATGAATCTTGAATAGACTAAAAATGATCAACCTCACAAGACAGTAGTGGTTTCTCTCACACACATAAACAATGCTAAAATAGAGTTCTCTTAAAGCTACTCATGATGCTGCACTACCATATGCTTGCTTATTTCCTACTCTCCACCACTATAAACACAAGAAAACATGACTCCAAAGGACTTATTAGGATTCAAAAGAAAAACAAGAACAAAGATAAATGGATGGCATAATTATAGGAAAACAACCAATGAAGGTATGAGACTATAGATACTACCATGTTAAGTTCAACCAAACAATGTCCATGAGCATTCCTCTATACTTCCAGCTACAACAACCAACTCACTTATCTTACATACTCATTGATGCTAATCCACATAACACTATAACCTTTCAATAATCCTCCAATGACTAGCACGTCAAAAGTTTTTGACAATTCTTGCACTCAAATTAGAGAAGATTGCACGACATATCAAATTTTCTTTATACCACTTTTTTTTTTAATATTTTATATTATCATTATTCATGGCCACCCAAGTATATATCTTTCTGAAATCTTTTTTTCTTATTTTCCCCCCTTTTTTACGACATGCTGTGCTATCAAATACAAATCTCTTGAAAAGGCAAAACATCTCTCACAAGATAAAGTATGACTCAATAAAAACATGATTCCACTATGTGATCAAGCATGCCTCACTCAATTTCCAAGGAATGGCTAGGAAGATCACATGGAATGGGGGAAAAGAAATAGCAATAGTCAAATAGGGAATAAGAATGTTAATAAACAAAGCATGTATTAAAAAGAGTATACAAAAGAGCAAATAAGATAGCCTTCCTCATAATCATATAACATATGCCAAATGTGGCCTCAAAACAGAGCAAAGCAAATTCTAGAGTGATGATCATCAAGAGTGCAAGACACATACAATGAGGAAAATAAAAAAGAATGGCTCATAACCTCACTAGGTAAATAAAATGATCAACCTTAGTATACCAAAATAGAATATATTGCCACATTGACAACCCCATGCAATCAATGAAGTTAAAACATGCTAAACGATCTTAATGTTTGACAATCAAATTTAGCTTTCACGACGTCAAAATCATAAAAGAAATGTTTAAGGTATTGAATTTGAATGCCTATGCATAAATGTGTATGCAGAATCATCAAATCTGAGAATGCACCAAAACAGAATAGAAAATGTACATGCAGAATTATTAACCAAGGAGTGAAAATGTGCATAAATATAAATGAAACGAGTGAGAAAGGATAACTCCCCTCAAGTTGGGTAAATGGCGTCATCTAAAGTTGTTGTCTCCACCGTTATTCCTTTTAGGTTTTCTTGAAATCACTTGAGTCTGTGCCCATTGAACTTAAATGTTCTTCTTGAAGTCGGATCTTGTAATTCTATAGAACCATAGGGGCACACATCAGTAATAATGAAAGGACCTTCCCATCAGGACCTCAATTTACCTGACATCCATTTGAGTTTGAAATTATACAATAACACCTTATCTCCCGATTGGAAATCTTTTCGCAAAATGTGTCCATCATGGAAGGCTTTTGTCCTTTCTTTGTAGATGCGGGAACTTTCATAAGCTTCCATTCTTAGCTCTTCCAGTTCTTGTAGTTGTTATTTCCTTCCATCTCCAGCTTCATCTAGGTTCATGTTGCAAGCTTTTACGGCCTAGTAAGCCTTGTGTTCCACCTTCATGGGTAAATGACAAGCTTTGCCATAGATGATTCGGTACGGGGACATCATGATTGGCGTCTTATTTGCAGTCCGGTAGGCGCATAATGCGTCGTTAAGTCTTCTACCCCAGTCCTTTCTATCTGGTCTTACCATCTTTTCCAAAATCAGCTTGATCTCCCTATTTGATATTTTGTCCTATCCATTCATTTGAGGGTGGTATCAGGTGGACACCTTATGCAGTACGTCGTAACTACTCAGAAGTGCTTTCATGTCTCGGTTGCAAAAGTGGGACCCTTAATTGTTGATGATCGCCCTGGGTACCCCAAACCTACAAAATATGTGAGTATTGACAAAATTCATAACAATTGCTGCATCGTTAGTTCTGGTTGAAATAGCCTCAACCCATTTAGACACATAATCAACACCGAGGAGTATATAAACCAAACCAAATGAAATAGGAAAAGGACCCATGAAATCAATGCCTCACACATCAAAGATTTCACAAAACAAAATTGGTTGTTGAGGCATTACATTCCTTTGTCCTATAATCCCCACTCATTAACAGCGCTCACAAGTCTTAAAAAATTGAGATGCATCCCTAAACAATTTAGGCCAATACAAACCTGCATCTAACACCTTTCTAGCTATGAGTTGGGGACTGAAATGTCCCCCCACACAGAAGTGATTGATAAAAGGATAATACATATTGAAATTCATCATCAGGGACACACCTTCTAACTACTTGGTCACTACAAAACTTCCATAATTATGGATCATCCCACACATAAAATTTTGCATCAGTTTTCAATTTATCCCGTTGAGCTCTAGAGAAATATGTAGGAAAGACATGTGCTACCAAATAGTTAACCAGATCAACATGCCATGGCTTTGTACCTTGTAGTTGCAATAGCTGCTCGTCAGGAAAATTATCTGCTATCGGTATCGGATCAAAATCACTCTCGATCCTACTCGGATGATCTACTACTAGGTTCTCCTTCCCACTCCTATCATGTATCTCCACATTGAATTCTTGGAGTAGAAGCATCCACTGAATCAATCTTGGTTTTGCATTTGGCTTCATTAGAAGGTAACTAATAGCTGCATGATCAGAGAAAACAACCACGTGAGAATATAATAAAATGATCAAAATCTGTCTAGTGCAAACACAATAGCTAAGAGTTATTTTTTTGTTGTGGTGTAGTTGGCTTGGCCTCAGTCTAGTGTCCTGGATGCATAACAAATGACATGTGGTGCTCCTTTAACTCTTTGTGCTAGTGCTGCCCCCACTGCATAGTTTGATGCATCACAAATCACTTCGAATGGACTTGTCCAGTCCGAGGATCTAATAATCGAAGCTGAAGTGAGATCCTTTTTGATCCTATCAAACAAATCCTTGCACTCCTGATCAAAATTAAACTCCACATCTTTTTGCAACAATTTAGAAAGTAGCAAAGGAATCTTGTTGAAATCGCGGATGAAGCACCTATAAAATCCTGCATGTCCAAGAAATGATTGCACATCCTGCATGCATACGGGGTAAGGCAAAGAGAAAATAACATCAAACTTTGTAGGATCTACTTGTGTCCCTGCCTTAGATACTATAAGTACCCAAGACTATGCCCTGTTCAACCATGAAGTGACATTTCTCAATGTTTAGTATAAGGTCAATCTCTATACATCTAAGCAACACTCGAGCTAAATTATCTAAACACGCATCAAATGACGAACCATAAATATTGAAATCATCCTTAAATACCTCCATGCAATGCTCAAGAAGATTAGAAAAAATACTTACCATACATCGCTGGAAGGTACCCGGAGTATTACAGAGCTGGAATGACATCCGTCGATATGCGAAGGTTCCAAAGGGACATGTAAAAGTTATCTTTTCTTGATACTCCGAAGCTAACGAAATGTGGAAATAGCCTATAAAACCATCCAAGAAGTAGTAATGTGATCTCCCTACAAGCCTCTCCAACATCTAATCAATGAACAATAATGGAAAATGATCCTTCTATGTGGCTTGATTTAGCTTGCGGTAATCAATGTAGAATCGCCATGAACTTTGCAATCGGGTGGGTATCAGTTCATTTTCTCTCTTAGCCACCATTGTGACACTAGATTTCTTCAGCACTACCTACACCGGACTCACCCACTAACTATCAGAGATGGGGTATATGATACTTGTCTGTAGAAGCTTGGTCACCCCCATCTTAACAACATCCAAAATGAGTGGGTTAAGCCTACGTTGTGGCTGCCTCACTGGCTTAGCATCAGCCTCCAAGAATATCCGGTGCATACATATGGATGGACTAATACCCGGTATGTCCACAATCATCTAACCGATAGCCTTTCGATGTCACCGTAGCAGGTCTAACAGTCTGGTCTCTTGATTAGGGTCAAGATCTTGAGAAATGATAACCGATAACTGTTCACTTTCTTCCAAATAAGCATTTTTCAGATGCTTAGGCAATGACTTTAACTCCAGTTTAGATTGTTGCACCACCGGTGGACAAAAATTTTTTGAACATGCTTTCATCACAAACACTTCAGATTCAAAAATAGTATCACATAGGAGGTCTAGTCCACTGCTGTTGTCATTCACATCATTTGAGTCACTGTCCGTATCAACCAATGCAAAATCTGGGTGGTCGAATAAATCTGTCAACTTTACATCCAAACTATTTACCGCCTCAAAATCTAGCTCACCTAAAATGTCGATGCTCAAGATTGAATGATCCTCTGTTGGGTATCTCATTGCATCAAGCATGCTGAACCGCACTATTGTGTCACCAAAATCCATCGTAAGCGTCCCTACATAAACGTTAATTTTGGTCCTAGCAATCTTGAGGAATGGTCGTCCGAGAATTAATGGATCATGGCCGAGAGAAATATCTCCCTCTGTATCTAGGATGTAGAAATCTGCTGGAAAGATTCGATCCATAACTTTGACCAAGATATCTTCTATCACCCCACCCGGATGCACAAAACTACGATTGGCTAATTGTATGACTATCCTGGTTGGTTGTAAGGGTCCAATACCAAGCTTGGAAGATGGATTTTGGTATGACATTGATTGAGGCTCCTAGATCTAGCATGGCATCTCTGAAGTCACTGTCTCCAATAACACAAGGTATGGTGAAAACTCCAAGGTCTTTCCATTTTTGGGGCATCAACTGAATAAGTGCTTACACGTTCTTCCCCATGCTAAGCAACTCACTACCCTTTAGTTTTATCTTATGAACACACAGGCCCTTCAAGAACTTGGTATATTTTGGAATGTGCTTGATGACCTTCAATAATGGGATATTCACCTCTACCATACTAAAAGTGTCCACAAGTTCTTGAAATTCCTCTGCCTTCTCATTGGCCTTATTTTCTTTGGACTGCACTGGCCTCCGAGGATATGGTATTTGTACTGATGGGTCTGGTCTAGGCTATGACTTAGCTTTCTGTTCCTTATGTACTATGTCTGAAACTGGTTATGGAACTGATGGAAAAAGGCCAATGGTGGATTTACTACTTTGAGTCGTAATAGAACAAACATTTCCCTTTGGGTTTAGAGTGATATGTGAGGGTAACTAGCAAGATCCCTATGACTGTATTTGAGTGATGCTACACGCCACTTGACCAATCTGTCTCTCCAAATTCTTCTGATTACTCGCCATCTATTACATCTGCTATATGAGCTCTTCTAACTTTTGCTCTATAGGTTCTAGTTTGGGCAATTAAAGTTGTTGTGATCGACCGAGACATGAGGGGTTGGTCACAAAAGTAGTCCAAAACCTTATGAGGGCACCATTGGCTATCATAGAGTTTAATGGGTTTGCCCCGACTCGGCATCATGAAGTAAAGGATGAAGCCTGGAGTACCATGGGGAATCATGACAAGAGCTTCTTTGAGAAAGTAGTCGCTTTAGTAAGGTCGCCTTTAAAGTAGGTGCTATCTAATCGTAAGTGTATGATTATGTCGTCAAGTAATAAAATATCAAATTCATAGGGACTGTTGACTAAGCACTAGTCGAGTTTGCAAAACAAGTTATCTAAATGATCAAAAGTTGTGTGAAAGCTTGAGAGCAAGAGATTAAGAAAGAGAGAGAGAGAGATCTAGTGAGAGCAAATGATCAAAGAGGGAGGAATTAGCTTGGGGAAACAATTATAGTATTTTGATTTTGTTATGATGCTAGTTCATGTTCTATGTATTGTTCATCTCCTTACCTCCATGCTTACACTCTTGTAGGGATTCTAACCAAATTACCAGTATGGACCCGTGAAGGTTACACCAGACTGTTTACACCACTTTTAATGTTATTAAGTAAAGAGGTAATACTAGAAAGTCTGATTAAAGGGATACCCCCTGTCACATGAGGGCCCCTCGGTCATACAGTCTTAAATATACAAGTCACTTCATAATATTAAATTGAGGAAAACCCATTAAAATTGAATTAGCTAATCTCTTATAGAGAATTATCCCTCATTTCAAGGTGATAACTCTATAAAGTTTGATTAAAAGGATACCCTCTGTCATGCAATCTAAAGCATCTCCTCTAAATATTGACCAATCCTTCACATCCAAATACATTCACAGCACACACATTTAATCAAACAAGAACAAGGCACAAACATATCATAGAAGAAGGAAATGGATAAATCCATAGTTCATATTATAGGATCGAAAAGAGTGCTAGAGGGGGAGGTGAATATTGCGTGTCGATTTTTCATACTTTTCATAAAAACATGAGAGTATGAAGTGGAATATATGAAATGAAAA
Organism: Hedychium gardnerianum; assembly: GCA_038050645.1. NCBI lineage: Eukaryota > Viridiplantae > Streptophyta > Magnoliopsida > Zingiberales > Zingiberaceae > Hedychium > Hedychium gardnerianum. The sequence goes on along the minus strand of JBBUKS010000054.1, from coordinate 5,703,512 downwards.
GAAGAACAAGTAAAAACAAAAGTGGCACGCTTGTTTTTACTTAGTTCACCTCCAAGCGATGGCTAGTCTAAGGACCACACCCAAATTAGTGCTTTCGATGGGTAATCCACAATTAGTTCGAAGAATACAAGAATGAAGAATTGAAAGTATAAGTAAAGAACAAATATACCAGTGATTACAAAATAAAAACTTGAGCGTAGTTGTCAGTGCAGCGTTACAACATCGTAGAGAACTTTTCGGAGCAGCTCGAAGGTATGAAAATCTTGTGGAATGTTTCTCCGAAGCTTCTTTTATTGACCCATCCAAGCGCCAGTGTTTGCATTGAGGTGCCTCTATCTAAGTCGATCTGATTGGATCTGAGTTTGTTGTGCCTTATCCGCTTCCAAGCGACTCAATCCCTTTGAGGCGCCTCAATTGCTGACATTGCGTGACTCTGGCGACTCTATCCCAACCTAGGCACCTCAATCCCATTAAGGCACCTAGTTGTTGACATGTGCCATCCAACTAAAGGTTGCCACCTCATCCTGGTCGCGTTGAGATCCTTGAGGTGCCTCAATCCCTTTGAGGTGTCCGGTTCATCTTGAGGCACTTGGATCCTTCTAGGCACTAGTGCAGCAATTTTCAAGCTTCGACTTCTGCTTCACAGTCTTAGCACAGAAAGAATATATAGCAGAAGAAATAATATTTGA
>JBBUKS010000054.1:5682520-5696609 GCA_038050645.1 Hedychium gardnerianum | reverse complement strand
AGTTTTATTAATGAATATGATTGTTCACGAACGTTGTTCACGAACATTAACGAGCTGAACACATATGTGTTCAAGCTCATTTGTTTAGTTTAACGAGTTGTTCAAGTTTGCTTGTTTAATTGATCTTGTGTATATTGAATGAATATAAACAAGCTCTTATCAAGCTGAACGCCAAGCTTATTCACGAATATTCGATTCATTTATAATCCTACTTCTTTCTACAGCCACTTTAACGCATTGTTCAAGATCATCATTTCAAGTATGATGCCCCTCTCAAATGCAAAGATATTGATCTTACATTTGAAAAAAAAAAGTACTCCAAAGTTTTTATTTCCATGTTGCAAAGCTCACCGAGTGATTGTCTCTTAGAAAGTGATGTGGTCTCAAATGAAAAATCTGCTCTTTGCTCCTAACCACAATATGAATGAATGCTTTGATAGCATAAGGTCTCCAAATCACCTTCTAATATGGTATAATCCTACTCTTTGGTCTGCAACAATGATAGGCCATTGCAATGTCGAAGTCTAAATCGTTGCTTCAGATTGTGAGGAGTTGAGCTACTCCTGCCATGCCAACTATCCTGTCTCAAATTGCAACTATCTGCGCTTAATTATTGAAGAGTCCCCATTTTAATTTAGCTCCTTATTACTCTTACTAATTAAGAGCGATAATTGGGGTGAACGAATAATAAAGGACTGTCTGTCTGTCTGTCTCCTACCGAAAATACTGAGACTACTTGCTTGAATTGTCAAAAGACAAAAGAAAATTTGCACCACGCCGAGAAAGCAACTGTAGACTTTGTCACAAACCAAAGCCATCAATTGACTAAACAACTTACTACCACTAAGTACCGCCCCACCATGCAGTCATGCCATAAATTTTGCCATTAATTAATTTTCTGTCGAATTTCTTAACTGGTGATCGTGCCTTTAAGCAATGCTTTGAGTCTTTGACCTTCAGCAAACAAAGTCTAAAGTTCAATGCCTAGTCTCACTCACTCAGCATCAATCATGCAGCATCATACCGCAATAACATAAAAACTAATCAAGAGTTTTGAGACCACCCCAATTCTCCATCGTAAGGAAGCTTAATTGAAGACAGCTAACGCAGTTGACGAACTCGAGAAGGTTCCAAGTTTGGGGGACACGCAGATGCTTGTAAGTCACGGTGCACTACTACGGCATGCAAAGCGTGCACTATGGCATGAGTTTATTGACCAACTGATCATATGCCTGTAATTAGCTAGAGACCAATTTAAGTGGTGTGACTTCTTCAGGATAACATGCATGGAAACAAAAAGTATGATGACTGGAAGAAGAACCAATAGTTACACTACTAAGTGCATGCATTTATTATCATATATATTCAATTCAATTAGAATACAGTTTGTCTATATATGCTGAATATAATCTTTGGTAGGTGAATTTGATTGAGCTCTGAGTAGATGACCACTAGTTGAACGAGCCTATAAATACGTGGTTATTTGAGTGTACAAATGCACACACACCCTTAAATTGTGAGCTCCAATTAGCATTATTAATGGCGACTTCTTCTCCTCGTATTGTGGCATTCTTCTTCCTGGTTTCCATCGGTTCGGCCCAGTTGTCGTCGACTTTCTATGACACCTCGTGCCCGGCCGCCCTGCTCACCATCCGATCCGCCGTGATGTCTGCCGTCGTGAAGGAGCACCGCGTCGGAGCCTCCTTGCTCCGCCTCCATTTCCATGACTGCTTCGTCAATGTCAGACCAGTTTAATTAATTAGCACCGTTTAGTTGCACTCTATTCAATTACCGACGTACATTTATTGAAAACGCAGGGTTGTGATGGATCCGTGCTGTTGGATGACACGAGCAGCTTCACCGGAGAGAAGACGGCAGTCCCCAACAACAACTCCCTGCGAGGCTTCGACGTCGTCGACACTATCAAGTCGCAGCTCGAGGCCACCTGCAAGCAAGTCGTCTCCTGCGCCGATATTCTTGCTGTGGCTGCTCGCGATGCAGTCGTCGCCGTAAGCAATAAAACTAACTCATGCTACGAGCCATGCGTACGTACGTGGTATAAACCTAACTCGATTGCAGCTTGGAGGTCCTACGTGGGCTGTTCAACTAGGAAGAAGGGATGCAACCACGGCGAGCTTTGATGCTGCTAATACCGATCTTCCATCCCCCAAATCAAACCTCAGTGATCTCATCTCGGCTTTCTCCAACAAGGGTCTCAGCTCCACTGACATGGTAGCCCTCTCAGGTAATCAATTTAATTAATTGATCTATTTTTTAATGCTTATTATATATGAATTAACGCATGCATGCATGAATGCGTGCGTGGATCGATCTCCGCAGGGGCACACACGATAGGGCAGGCGAGATGCATCTCATTCCGGGACAGGATCTACAACGAGAGCGACATCGCCGCCACCTTGGCGTCGTCGGCGCAGTCCAAGTGCCCGAGCTCCGGCGGCGGCGACGACAACATCGTCCCGCTCGACTCCACCACCCCGTACTACTTCGACAACTACTACTTTCGAAATCTGGTGGGGAAGAAAGGGCTGCTGCACTCGGACCAGCAGCTTTACGGCGGAGGATCCACCGACTCCCTCGTGGCCACCTACTCGACCAACATGGCGAGGTTCCGCAGCGACTTCGCCACCGCCATGGTCAACATGGGAAGCATTAGTCCGCTCACCGGCACCGACGGCGAGATCAGGCTCAACTGCAGGAAAATCAACTAATTGATTAAGGCGGATGTTCAGCTAGAGAGTACTTGCTACGTGTGTGCAAAAGATGCATGCAAAAGTATCAAAGAACACTGTCACAGTACCTTAATATATATCAAAAATAATATTACGAGAGAAAAATTCAAAATTAAACGAAAATCAAATAGTAGATTATTTTCGTGTGTGTGTATATATATTGTGGCATATATAGTGGTTTGATAACCTATACATCTCATCCTGTACAATCATGTGCATCTGCTGAGGTAGCATAATCCTGATCACTAATTATATCACACATATTTTGATAATGATGTGCAGGTGGTTACCTCAGTAGGTGTCCATGATTGTGCAGGATAAGGTGTGCAGGCTAACAGAACTCTATATATATATGGGCTTTGATAGCTTACACATCTTATTCTGCACAACCATGTACACTTGTTGAGGTGAAATAATCTTGATCACTGATCACATCATATATATTTTGATCACTGATATGCAAGTGACTACTTCAACAAATGCTCATAGTTACGTAGGGTAAGGTGTCTATGATTGTGCATTTATTTATAGAAAGCATTTATTTGTCTCGTATGATTAATCCTAAAAAGTTTGACTGTGGTTTTCGGTCATTCGATGTTTCTCGGATGGATTAATTTTAAAATTAATCGATTCAAAAAATAAAATATTTAAATTATTAAAAAAGAAAAATGATTGAATAAAGCTAAGGTTAAAGCCAAACTCTAACTTATAAATTTCCAATTTAAGCCTAACATCTAACTAATGCATGACAGAATAGTAATTATTATGGAGGTGGAATCTCAGAAAAAAAAAACTTAGAGAAAGAGAACCTGTTTGTAGGTTTAATCGAAAAATATTAATTCAAAAAAATAAATAATTTCTAAACATCAATTAAATAGACGTCTAAATAGATCAAAAATCCTAACTTACACAGATAAAAATACCTTCAACCCAAAAATAAAAAATTATTTAAAATAATAAAAAATATTTGGAATATCCGAAAAAACCCTAAAAGATATTTTTTTTTTAATCCAAAACTAATCGATTATGAATTTTATCTCGTAACAAATATAAATATGAACTTCCATATTAAAATTATGGCACATTAATAAAACTTGGCTCCTGCATCGCATCAGTCCTACATCACTGACACATGGCAAATGAAAAAAAAAATTAAAAAAAAATTGGTATTGCTAAGAAAGAGAAATAATTTTGCGTTTATTTCTTCAATTAATGTTTGTAGAATGAGGATGATCTCAATAAAAAACTAAACACACAAAAGAAGCAAAAAATATATAATGTTGTAAAAGAATCCTTTTTTATTCAAATTTGTGTGCCACATTTACATGTACAAAGTCTAAATATATATATACCAGAGGAAAATAACTAAAACAAAATGAGATACTCGTAGACCATGCCAGCCTCGTGGGTCTCAATCCTTTGAACCCTAATACACAAAGCCATCAAATATTGACAAAACTTTCAAGGAAATTTTTTTACACCATAACCAAAAGACTTCCTTAAGCCCATGAAAAGTTAGGGAAGAATAGATCGAGTACTCAATTGAGACAATAGAGTTAGTTCAATTGTTAGAAGTTTGATATGTAAGTGTGTGAGCCCCTATATTAATTATATAACTCCCTTTTAATTTCATTATGATACAAGCACAATATTTTCTATGACGAAGCCCTTTTCCGTAACAAGGTTGTCTCCTGTGCATAACCTAGATGAAAGTCAATGTTAACATGAAACAGCCCATTGACTCTTGCTTCATGCATCCATATGGCACCTAGAGACTAGCTATCTCTTTTTCCCAAAGCCAAGAGAAGTAGTCTTTCTAATGTAGTCTTTTTCATTCGAGCTAGTAATGACATCTTGCACAATGCATTTTAAGGTCAATATGACCTTCAAAAGAGTTTTTGCATTACTATTGAGCAAGAGAAAAAGAGATGGAGCAAAAAGCATGTTATTCGAAAGGAAAAGAGAAGCAATAATTTGTCAAACCTCTATATTTAGTGTGGTAAATACCTCACTTCTAGTAAGTCCCAAACCTCATTCCTAGTTCTTGCCAAATGACTACATCCTAAATCAAGAAGTGCTCTGATGCAGGAGGAGTCGAGTTTCAACAAATCATAATTTTTAATTCGGGTATTAAAATGAGACGATTTATTATGCAAATCAAAATTCGTTCATAGATCTATATTTGTTATCGGGTGAAACCCGTAACCGATCAGTTTTAGATTCAAAAAATATTGTTTAGAATATTTTCGGAGGCTCCAATATCTTTTTACTATTTTTGATAATTTTTGGGTTTTTTTGGTATTTAAGGGTATTTTCGTCTTTTGTAAATCTGTTTAGTTAATGTTAGGGGTTATTTTTGTTATTGAATCAAACTCTTCTCGTGTTTTGTTTTTTCTACAATTCCTCTCTAAACTTCCGCATGTAGAATAATCATTATTTTGTCCGACGTCATGTTCAATCTCAAAACGTTCCGTAGCTACTTGTATTCCTCCAATAACAAATTCATCTTGTACTTTGAGGATCATGGTAATAAATTTGTCATACAAATTTAATATATTAGCATATATGCCTACTCACTTAATCTATTCAATTTACTTATAACCCACCTAACAAGCTTAATTAGTTTGCTCCACATGCTCATCCAATCTTGTTGGGTCATTATTCATGGCTCGCTTTGTCTATCTGATCAGCTACCAGATTAGTCTATCATACTAGCCCATTTGAATAAAATAAAATTAAATAGCCTAAGAATAAATATTATCTCATAATTAACAGACAGGCCAAATAGTTATGCTGAATAATTAATTACTTGCAGAAAATATATAGATCACTTCAGTAACACACAGCGTAAAATTAAGATAGATTTAGAAAGGCATCGGCTGGCACCATGCATATCCAATGGATCCAGACAAGATGGAAGTCAGAGACGAGGTCGTCCTCGATCTCCGAAACCGGCAAATGGTCCAAGAAGCCGCCTCCTACTGTTCCATGTGGGCGGGCGAGCCAGCAAGCAGCGACCGAGTGGTGCTCTTCATGTGGAAAGACTCGTCGCCAGCTGCAACGATCCCACGCCAATGATCTAAACAAATGATGTCAATCAATGCACACGAGTGGTGGGACGCATGCATGCACGTGCATGGTCGTGGTGGGGAGGGGAGAGATTAATTAATATAATAGTTTAATTAATTAATTGGCTTCTGTACATGTCTGTGAGCTTTTGCCCTTTTAAATATTCTCTCCACCATGGAAGCTGCTGCATGCTGTGCATGGTTATATATATATATATATAACTATATACGAGAGAGGATCGAAAAGGCAAAAGCAGGGAACGGTTACAGATGCTGGTCAAGCCTGACCGCCATTTTTCTACTCTTTTCCTTGCCTCGGTAGGGGAACTTGCTTTCTTGGACCTGTAGGTAAAGGGCGCTTGCATGTGCCTTCGCCTGTTGTTTAAGGTAGAGATGTTTTGGGGGTGGACGGACGTCCCAAACCTAAACTCGAAGAGATCGATCGAGTTGGTGTATGGATTTGATTTTGAAGTTTGTAAGAGGCAGGATTGAGGTTATTTTATATTTGTTTCATAAATGCATGCGAAGAAATAATGATAAGCTTTTTGCGTTTTGTATTTTAGATGTTATGTCGATCCATTTATTAATAGTAGTAAAAGATGAAACGTTCATCCAAATGTCCCCGTCAATTCATCCTAGGATCAACACGGAAGAGATAAATAACAGATGACTACTAGTCCAAACAGTGACCAGTGCATAAGTAAGAACAGAAACTCAGCTACTAATTAGAATTTAACTCTTAAATCTCATGATGACAACACCCTATGTACTAGCAAATAGCCCGTCCCAAAGGGACATCAATCTACTAATATTTCATATGGAAAGTGATGCAGAATGCAACGTAGGAGAATCTGAATTTCAAAGGATTATAATTTTTGACTCCAGAATGAGATGTTGAATTTTTAATCGAAGCTCGTTCAAATATATAGATTTGTTACCGGGTAGAACTCATAATCAACCAAGTTTCGAGTCTGAAAAATATCGTTTAGGGTCTTTTGAGAGACTCTGAACATTCTTTTTACTATTTTTAGTAATTTTTATTTATTTAATATTTAGGGTATTTTTGATAATTCTTACGTATTATGAGTTAGAGTTTGTCTATTTAAGTGTCTATTTAGCTATTTGAGGGATTATCTTTGTTATTGAATAAAATTTTCTTCTCCGATAAAACCTAGAGACGATGATTTCTCTTCGTTTGTTGATTTCTCATCTTGTTTTCTCCACAATACCTCTCTAACGTCAACCTATAAGATAATCGCTATTCTGCCCAGCATTAAAAGGTTCAATCAATGTTTTGAGGTTGTTCTACTTGTTGGGATAGGTTGTAGCATCAATTATCTCCTCTATTGGTGAATTATTCACTTTCAATTATCATGATATTACATACAAAGGGGCGGACCACGTGTTAGCCTATTTGAGTTTTAGCCCGGGAAGTCTCCACGGGATGGGTTGATGACTAGTACATGGGGTGTTGTCACCATGAGGTCTGAGGGTCAAATCCTGGCTAGTAGCCAGGTTCATGCTCTCCTCCATGCATTGATCATTGTCCGGGCTAGTAAACTAGCTCTCGTGATTTACCTCCTCCGTGTTGGTCCTAGAATAAATTGGCGGGGGCGCTGGGGCCGAACGTTTCGTCCTTTGCCATCATGGGTTTTAGCCCGGGAGCTCAATGATGTTGAGGAGGAGGTGCAACTTGGATTTACGGTGGAAGAAAGGAAAAATATGTGTGCGAGAGAGAGAAAGGTAGATGACAACCTCTAATGTTGTTGGAAAAGAGAAAAATTAATCAAGTGGGCAATAAAAACTTAAACAATACGGGAGTTTTTTTTTGGATCAACCCAAGGGACTTTTTTTTTTTGGATCAGCCTGATTGAGATCAATCCAGGTAGATTATAATTTCGGGCTCCGTCACTAATTACACATCAGAAAAAGAAAAAAAAACTAAGCCCTAAAACTTCAATTAAAACAAAAGGAATAAAAAAAAGGATAATGTGCTATAAATATAAGAAGAGTGGATGCTACAAGCTAGGATAATATATGAACAACATAAAAAGAAAAAAAAATGCAAATTGTCTTCTCCTTGAGCATTTATGAACCTAACAAATGAAGAAAAAGACTGCGGGGAACTTAAGTCTAAGTTTGATTCTTTTTTTAATAATTAGTAAACATGATATTAAAATTCTAGTGTTGAAGAGCTAGAGAATGAAATTTAAAATTTCAACTTGATGAGATAAAAAAAGACCATCGAAAAAATTTACCAATGACACAAAATACTTAGATATGATCATTAAGAGTCAAAGGGTAATCCGTAGTAAAGCCGGATTTGATTGTAACTCTAAATTTAAAGAAAAAGTCTTCACATATTTAACGATAGAGCTAATGAACCCTTCAACCCTAAAGATGCTACTAGAGGAATTAAAACTATAAATATAGTTAAAAAGTGAATTCCAAAGGAGCGCACATCTAATTATTAACCTAATTGATCTCAAATTTTTTTTGGATGCTAAGATTTATAGTTTCATTGTATTAGGGTGCAACAATAAGTCGGGGAGACTATTGATTTCTCCCTTGTGAAATTGTATAGTAGTGTACATAATATACTTTTACTTTGTGAGAGTTGAATATTTTTGCTATTTGGTTGCTTATCATTATGAATTATGCATCTTTCACATGTAAATGATGCTTAAATGGTTTGAGTGTTAAAGGTACAGAAATTTCATAATAACTTGTATAATTGACATAAACGTACGTAATATCTATTGGCACATACCTCACGCATATATATACATGGATTATATTAATTTGACACCTAATTATATTGTACAATATCATGAAAATATGCTTGAAAATCTTTTAGATATATGTTAGAAGCATTTCATAATGTCTAATACATTCAACACATAATTGACACATTCTGATTATACACCTTATTTGCATGATTTAGATATTTTACATGCTTATTTACATTGTATTTTATCATGACTAATACCCTGATGTTATAGAAATATATTTTAGATACATATTATATTGCCTAATTTAGAAGTTATTCTTGATCCTAAGATGCTTATTAAACTAATTTATATTAGTTTGAACATGCATGAAACAAATTCAGTGGCTTCTGAAGAACAATGCATGAAACAAATTCAACTCAATGGAGTTGGTGGTGTAAGTCTAATGGATCATAATTTTTTATTCGAATATCATATCAAGATTCTATTTTTTTTGTACGTATAGCTCCTTTAAAGATCTAGATTTGTTACTAATGGAATTCATAACCGCCCAAGTTTTGGATCCGAAAAATATCATTTGGGATTTTTTCAGAGACTCCAAATATCTTCTTTACTAGTTTTAGTAATTTTTATTTTTATAATATTTAGTATATTTTTGGTTATTCTAATATTTATAGGTTAGGATTTATTTATATAAATGTCTATTTAGATATTTGATGGATTATTCTACGTTATTGAATAATATTTTTTTTTCAATAAAATTTAGAGGATGACGATTTCTTTTTATTTCTCTTTTTATCTTTTTCGCAAATTCTTTTTCTTTTCATCAATAGAATAATTATTATTTTATTCGACATCAGTTGTCAATGAAATAAAAGAGTATAGTGGCTTTCTATGTATTCAAATACCCATGAAACATCAATTAACTCTCTTCTACCAATGCAATCCACACATATAATAAGCCCACTTTTACTGTCAATTATATTAGACACGGTGTTGTAGGCTCATGTGGCCCGAGAACAGACATCAGACATGCCAACACCTCAACATATGGCTCAAACATTTTTTATGTTGGAACAGCTCTTAAGCCAAGGAGGGAGCATGGACTCAACTGAACATGTATAACTGATGATGCATCGGGGGAAAAAAATAAAACACAAAAAACACACCACACCATGCATGATGTCCACTCATTTCTTCCTGTTTTCCTGCTCATATTATAATTATTCAATTATTTTTTTTATTTATAATTCAAATATTTAATTTTTTAATCAATTAATTTTATAGATGATTAATTTAATTTTATAAAAAAAAATTATTGATTACTAAAATAAATCAGAAAGTATTCGTATTATCATCCTACTAATAATTTTTTTTTTATATAATATATCAGAGTTGGGATTTGCCTCTATGCCAGATTAATCACTCGAATGATTTAATCATTGTATCATTGTCTAGGGGTAATTATATTTTTTTTAATTTAGGTATTTAATTTTTTGAACCGATTAATCTTAAAGATCAGTCTCATCTCATAAAAAATTTTCATCCGTCGTTAGAATAAATCGAAAAATATTTACGAAGGTTATTATTATTCTTAAATTTGTTATCGTATTGGAAAATTTTTTTATAGTACATTATAGTTAGAATTAAAATGTTAGATGTTTAGTTAACTAAATTTAGAGGATCTAATAATCGCTTACCTTACCCGGGCAATTAAACTCATTTTTGATCGGATTAGATTTGATTATTGTACACGTAATGGTTGCATTAATTACTGTGAGAATTTTAAGCATCGAAGGATGCAATTATTTAGTCAAACATTTAACAGTGATACCACTCAATGAATTAAGCAAATATATATACACAGCTAGCTGCCTCTCGGTCTTCTCCCTGCAACCTCAAGCACATCCTGTTTTACTTCTACTTACTACTGATCGACCATGGTAATTAACTCAGATCTGAGCTCTGATCATGTCATTGCACAGATAATTAGCTTAACGATCCATTCTTGTACAGATGGTGAGGAAGCCAGATTGGTTAGTGGCCCTGGATTCGCAGAAGTTCTTCGTGCCATGCTCTGCCCATGCGCACGCGAAGAAGAACGAGAAGAACATCTGCTGCCTGGACTGCTGCACCGGCATCTGCCCGCACTGCGTGCCGGCCCATCGGTTTCACCGGATGGTCCAGGTCCGGCGCTACGTCTACCATGACGTCGTCAGGCTGCAGGACCTGGACAAGCTCATCGACTGCTCCAACGTTCAGGTACGTACATGACTGCGCAACATAATTATATTATTGCTCTCGGTGAATGAACGATCGAGCTAGTGATCGATCGTCTCTGTACGTTGCTGCAGTCTTACACGATTAATAGCTCCAAGGTGGTGTTTCTGAAGAAGAGGCCCCAAAATAGGCAGTTCAAGGGGTCCGGGAACCTTTGCACTTCCTGCGACAGGTGCCTTCAGGAGCCCTACGTTCACTGTTCTTTGGAATGTAAGGTAATTCCGGCTAATCCAAAGTTCTTCTCATCACTGACTTTGTCTGAATTAATTCCAACTAAATACAAGATTAATCATCAGATGTGCATAATGAATTCTCTATAGGTGGACTATCTGTTGGGGCAAAATAAGGATCTCTCCCCCTACTTGAGAAAATGCAAGACTTTGCAGCTGAGTCCCGACTTCCACGTTCCTCGCGAAGACGAAGAGGTGAATGAAACAACCCACTCCACCATTGTCGAGGGCGACGAGCTCGTCGGATCCTCAGACTCCGAAAACTTGAGCTCGGACAATGTTGCTCGAGTGAAGAGAAACGAGCGTTACATTATTAACTGTGCGGCTGCAGCGAGCAACATCTACGATGATGCCTCGATGGCCAAGAACATCAGTAGAAGGAAGAGCACTCCTTTTAGATCTCCTTTAAGCTGAAAACTTACAGAATTTTGATCTTTTCAACTTTAGTTTAGTTTTTCCTTATAGTTTTCAAGTAGTATCAAGTGATCTGAAAATTTCAAGTTCTCCTTGATGTACATTATCTATCTACAGACCTATGCAATCAATTAGACCTGCAATTGAACACCTAAAACAGTCCATAGTTTGGGTGCTTTCATACCTAACCAATCAAAAGTTAATAAGTTATGCAGGGATTTGAAACATCATATATAACTTTTAATTCAGATTGAATCAATGTATAATATATTAAATCAAAATTCGTTTAGACATCTATATTTGTTAAGGGTATAACTCATAGCTGCCTAATCTCCAAGTCCAAAAAATATCGTTTAAAATTTTTTGGTAGGCTCCGAAAACTTTTAGTTCTTTTATTAAGATTATTTTCATCTTTTGCATATATCATTAAAATTTTAAGACTATTTAAATATTTATTTAGTTAATGTTAGGGTATTATCTTTGTTAGATTAATATTATTTGTTTAGGGTATTATTTTAAGTTCTTCGTGTTTGACGATTTTCTATGTCTTTTTTTGAAAATTCTCTATTAAAACTAGCCTACAGAATAATCGTTATTATGTCTAACATCAATAAGGGTCAAGTCAACTTATAGCCAATATGAGAAAATAGTTACAAGGATAGATCTTCTATCCAAGAGAGACACTCACTTAGAGGACTATAAATGGAGACTAAAAACACACGAAGAGAACTTTTAAAGATAGACTAACTTAAGTTTATAAGGAAGATACTTTGCACCTACTAAAGTAGAAACTCCCATTAACTTAAACCTATTAGACAAACCCCACATATATAGACTATGGAGTTACAAAGTGAAGACATGATAGTCCATATTAGTAGAACTAAGCCACAAGTGATAGGATATATATTGAATGACACTTACACAAAAAGTTGTATAAAAAGACACATTAATTTTTGGATCATTGAAATAAACTTTTTTAATCTAGAGCCTTCGACGCAACGGAACTATTAAATTCTTGATTCGAACACGAATGCTGAAAATAATCTTCTAAAGATATGTTAATTCAGTAGAATATTAGAAATTAAAATAAACATTCAAAACTCATCATTTTGGAGGGAAAAAACTTCAGAAAAAATTATTGATCAAAATAACTGTCCTAAAATCAACTAAACAAATAGTTTAAATAGTCTCAAAAACCTAACAACTCAAAAGATGAAAATAATCTTAACGAAAGACAAATTCTTTGAAGGTTCTGAAAAGACTTTAAATAACGTTTTTAGGACTAAGATTGGTCCATTATGGGTGTATGGGTTACAACCATAACCAATTATAGATCTCTGAACAAGTTTCAATTTAATATATTATGCGTTATAAGGTTCAACTCGAATAAAAAATTATGATCTCTCAAAGTTTATCTGTCCGTGGTTGCCGATCAAAACAGTTCCAAAACTCTAGACTCTACTGGTCAGCTTCATAAAACTTTTGATATGCATTAGTAGAATTACTAGAGAGAAAAGAGAAAGTAGGTGTTCTATGCCATGTATATATCCCCACTTCAAGAAAGGCATGAAATCAAGAAAGGAAGACAAGAAGTCGAATGCCCAAAATTAAGCAGACAAAATGCTTTGCAAGAACCTTTGAGATTCTTTCACTCTCTGTACAAGAACCCTAAAAAACTATGGCAAAATGCTAGAAAGGGTGACTATTTTCAATGATGCAATACAAGCCAATGCAACCCAAACGATCAAAGCCCTAGATAGTTGAAGAGGGAAGATGTATAGTACGCTTGCTTAATAGAATTACTTATATTTATTGGGGCGAGCGATATAAAGAAGACCCACTCTACCTCTCAACTTGGAAGTTCAACAAAATCGAGAAAAAAATAGAAAAGACCAACTCGATATCACAATTCTGAAGACTAGCGATGTTAGAGAGAGAGGATATAATAGAGAAGATGAAGTTGAATCTCTCAACTCGAAAGACTAGCCAAGTCAAGCAAAGGATTAAAAGGTATTGTGCACTAAATAGGGGTAACACTTATCAATCTCTAATAAGGAAAAAAAAAGAGAGAGAGAGATCGCGAAGAACAACAAAATAACGATGCATGAGAAAAAATAAACACGAAAAAAAAAGGGAAAGAAGATGAAGAAGGGAGAAGAATTATTGTAGTTCAGCAATATACCTACTCCACGAAAACAACTGAAGCTTTATTAGAATTCTTTCTACATCTAATGTTTTCATACAATAGATTTACAATAATCCCTATAAATAATGCTCAAACCTTACCATGTTCAAACAGACTCAAAAATAATAATAGAATTTTGTTACGAAAAAATCGTAACAGAATTTTTCTGCTGTTTCAGGTTTTCATCTGTGACGTCCCTCACATTGGCCTTCACTCAGATATGAGTTACCCGTCAATAATCTCCACCTTAACGAATATTCACTCCTTTGAAGAACACGAGCATCTGAGCAAAACTCCACCTGGATCTCTGGATTTGGGCTTTTTCCCTCTAGCATCTAATGCTAGACTATGGAGTTCAAAGTGAAGACATGATAGTCCATATTAGTAGAACTAAGCCACAAGTGATAGGATATATATTGAATGACACTTACAC
>JBBUKS010000054.1:5650678-5675965 GCA_038050645.1 Hedychium gardnerianum | reverse complement strand
ATGTGCTATTGCTAAGTCTCTTTTTGAGAGGGTCAAGAGTTGGTTGGACATCAAATTTGATATCACTAGCATGAGCAAATTGGTTGATGTATTTTAGTGGCACTACAAAGGGAACGACGCATCAAGGCACGATATCTCGCTGTATCTTTGATGATTTATCTTGTATGGGATGCACGTAACCGATCTCGTTTTGAGAGCATAGTACATTGTATTGAGAGGATATCCCACAAAGTCCAGGTTCATGTCTGGCGCTTTGTAGACATCAAGTGATTGTACTTTGTATGGTTTCGTTTTTGGTGGCATAATACATTTACCTTCCCCCCAAAAAAAGAAATAGAGCAACAACGAAAATTCTCATCTCTAGTGTCCCCAACACTAAGAGTAAATTCTTCAAGAAGCAAATCTTCCTCTCTACAACAAATCTAATATCCTACATCCTCCAAAGTACTTCAACGTGTTCTCTAAGCTCCAGAAAGCTCCGGTGAATAGAAAACCCAAGCCATACCAATTTCCAATCAATATCCCTTGCAAACCATAAAGTAGGATTTACTGATTTGCAAAATTGGAAAATAAGGTTTATTTATGGCCTTAAATCATTAAATCACACATGAGTTTGTTAGGCCTAGGCGCACAATTAATAGGCACATTAGAATTGTTGAGCTAGGCAGTTAACAACAGGTCAAGTAGTACACTGACCCTATAATCTATGTTATTTGTTTTTCATTAACATGATAAGTTGTTTTAGTGTCAATTATCTATACATGAATCTTATTCTTTTCTAAACCTCCATGCAAGGCTATTATGATACCTTAATTTAGTCTCATACGGTGAGTTAACAAATAAAGAGAGTTTGTGAGCTTAGACAAGTGAGCTAAAGTTAACTTGTTATGTATAGGGGTTAGATTTGACTAGAATTAATTAGTACCAATTGATTGTGAGCTTATACAATTGATTAGTGGTTAAAATAATGCTTATTTAACTATAGAATTATTTGTTATGATACCTAATTTAAATATAGAATTAATTAGTGGTTAAATTAATGCTTATACAAATGATAAGCGTTAGACACTTTCTTTGTTATGTGTTAAGATTAGAATCAATCTTCAACCTTTCTTCCAGGCCTGGGTTATGGCATTGCTTTCCATTTACTCAAGGGAAAAGGAAACAAAGATGAGGTATGAAGTAGGAATTATGTGGGTCGACTGCTCTAAACCTATGATGAAATATAAGAACTCTTCTTATGAGATCATTAGGAAGTAGTACAGAACAAATTGATATTAAGCTTTGCAATGTTCTTGAAAACAGAGCAGTCTACAAATAAATGTCTATGAGAACCTAT
Organism: Hedychium gardnerianum; assembly: GCA_038050645.1. Lineage (NCBI taxonomy): Eukaryota > Viridiplantae > Streptophyta > Magnoliopsida > Zingiberales > Zingiberaceae > Hedychium > Hedychium gardnerianum. The sequence goes on along the minus strand of JBBUKS010000054.1, from coordinate 5,674,626 downwards.
GAAAAGACATCTGCCATCAAAAATGGTAATTAGAGATCTTTGTTCCATTACTTTTTGACTATGAACATATTTTCTTAGAATCTAAAGTTTAACATCTTAAATCAGCTAAGACAAGTTAGCGTGAAATCTTAAAAAAGGTGATGAAGTTGACCTGTAAGGCTCTGCAGTGATTGTTCAAGCTCCCAGCAAGCCATTACTGCCTCCATTGCATGAACACGGACATGCTGCTGTAGCTGTTCTTTGAAAGAACGGAGTAGCAAAACATATTGTGTCTAAGAAAAATATAAAAAGCCTGGTATAAGCTTATAGTGGTCAGAAAAATAGCATCATTAACATAATGAAGTAGTAAAGTTTAAGTGCAAAGTATCATCAAATTTTCTGATTTGTATGGACCAATGACCTGCAGGAACAAATCTACAGTCATGTAGCGAGTAGCCAATACGACATGGATGATAGAATGGCTACGCAGGGGAAAAAAGATATGTGCTAACTTAAGACATAATGGTTCATTAAAAGAAAAATTAGTGTCTATTTTTTCAGCTTCATTTGTGCTGCAGAAAATTAATAATGCTAATAAATAAAATTGAATCTATAAAGAATAATCTAGGTCTCCATTCTAGAATTAGGATAAATAATGATTCAAAGTTCTGTTTCTTGGAAACTACTCAAGCCTTCAGTTCATATGAGAATCCAGCTCCATCTTCCTCACATTTTTGGGCGAAGTTCTTGCTGAAATTTTGTATATCGTGTGGCTAAAACATGAAAGATCCTTCATTACTGATTAATAGCTAAATGTCCTTGGCAGTCGGCATTAAAAAATCTTCTCATCACAAATTGGTGATCTGAGAAACAAAAGGAGTTAATGAACAAAAAAATCAGTCTACCTTCAGCTCCTTAGAAATATCTCTGTATGTGATACATGAGATGACAAGAGATGCAAGAGATGACAAAAAGGCAAAAAGGGAGGACAATGGTAAAAAACTAGATAATATCATAATGCACCGAAACAAACAAAGGACTTTATTATCCGATTGGTGGAATTTTATTCTTTCCATAAAATTCGTGAGGGGGGAATTTTATTCTCACCTACACTGAACTCAGATATAAGAAGAACAATCAAGAATTACCTGATTGAAATCACAAACGAGTATTGTTTTTACCATGAATTGATCGAGTTCTTTGTCGTCAGAGAGCATCTGAGCGCCAAGCGCGGAGTACTTGGACACGACGTGCTGCGTCTGCGCCAGCTTCTCGTCGATCCTCGGCAGCTGGTCCACCGGCGTCGCGATTCTCAAGCAGGCGACGTGCGCCGACAGCAGCTGCTCGTACAGGGGGTGAGCCATTATCTCCGCCTTGTACCTCGCGCTCCGCCACGTTCCCTCCCCCACCTCCCCCCCGACGCTCCCTTCCTCCCCCGCGGGGTCATCGGCCGCGAGATCCTCGTCGTCGCCGGCATCCCGGCGCAGCACAGGCAAGAGCGGGAACCACTGTCCCACGGCAGCCCCCGGCGAGGGAGACGAGTCAGAATGGGACTGGAGATGGAGGACGCTTCCGTGGTGCGAGAGGGAGGAGGCGCTGAGCCAGGAGGGACCACCCCCTTCGCCGGCGGCGGCAGCAGCCAAGGCGAAGGGCTTCGCTGCCGGCTCCGCCGCGCTGTCGAGGGAATCAACGGATCCGATGATGGCGGGACCATCGGAAAGATGCTGGTCCGCGAAGGCCAAGTCGCGGGGCATGCGAGCGCGGAACGCCATGGCCGGAGAAGGGAGACTTGGCAAGCAGCAGGGGAAATCGAAAGTGGAAAAATAGAAGTGCACAACCGAAGAAGAGAGAGGAGAGAGAAAGAAAGACAACGACTTGCAGTGGTTGGTTGGTGACCGATGGCCTCAGCTGGGCTGTCCTTTTTAATTATTTTTTTCTTTTTTTACAATTTTTTTTATTTTCATATTTTACCCATTTACCTCGGATCTCTAATCATTTAAACTGTCTCCACTGCACATCAATTTTTTTCTATTTTTTTTTTAAATTTATTATTAAATCATTCTAAGTCAATTATCACTTATAACTGTTAACTTACCTGACATATCTGACTTGTTCTTACCATAATATATTATGATTTACACTAAATATATTTTTTAAACATCAAAACACCATTTGATTTATTATAATCAAACTGAGGTCGACTACACCAACATCATAAAATGAGACATTTGAAGAACTACAACCTTAATGATAATTGAAAGACAATAAACTTGATAAAGAGTGAAAGATGGCATGTGAAATAAGTCATGAGATCAATCGAAAGGTAAGCTCATGAGCAAATTACGAGTTGAGAGAGTTATGATCCAAGAGAGAACATATCTCAACTTTGATAAAGACTCGATATTAGGATGATCATAATCGAGGTCCAATTGACTAATGAGCTAAGTCAAATCAATTACATAGTTGACTCGGGCTTGATGGCTAGCAAATAAAATATTTATATTTAGAGTCAAATCAAATGGATAGTCAACTAAACTCATTCGGTCAATTGATGATAAAAAGAAAGTTGAATGGTAGTTGATCTAACATACTGAAGCTACAATAGTTGGATGATCTAGGATTTATATAGTTGGTTGATGGTAAATCCCGTCAACTGATCAAGTGACTGGAATAACATAATAGAAAGTGAAAGCTAAAGATGTTGAAAGATATAGAAGGGGACCTAGAGAAGCATTTAAAGGTTGGCAAAAAATTTATTGTTTAATCTCTTGAGCTATTCTCTCTATAGCCTAATCTTCTAATCTTTCTTTGTGCAAATTTCCTAAGAAGATTTGGGTAAGAGGCTTCTTTACTCGGAAAATATTTAAGAAGGAGAAACTCAATGAGTTTTAAAAGTAATTCATCAACGAGTCACAAATTGTATAATAAAAATGAGAATTCTAAAATATTTGACAAAAAGATAAAATTTGTCATATTATCGGCCCTCCACAATTATCTCACATTATTGAGAGGGAATAAATTATAAAACCAAAGTAGACTCTCATGTGAAAGAATATATTCACGACTTTTATCAAGATTCAACTTTTTTTTTTGAATTTGATAAATCTTTCGTATAATAATCAACTCGACTATATTCTAAGGTTAACATTGATTTCTTGCACGTGTTTTAGAAATGAGGATTCTAAAACATGTTACATGGTTTGTTAGCATTGATTTATTTATGTTTTATTTTTGTCGTATATAATTTTGTGTGTTTCTCCTTTTTATATATATATAATTTAAATATTTAAGTCTTCGATTCAGTCCTAGAGGTGAATGATTCGGAAGCATGAATAGCTCTCTGACAACAATTAACGTCTCAAATTTTTTATTCCACTAGAAAAAAATGTCCTGCATTGCGTCGTAACTAAGATTCCGTGAGTATTTGAAAAACTACTTCAATGTCTTGTTGTTGCAACAATGCCCGGAGTAAGAGTTTAGGGTTTAGTAAGACTAGAAGTTTTATTTATAAGTCAATTTCTATTCACCTCTCCGGCATCAGATTACTTTTCCTCACGGTCCCTTTATATGAGGAAAAGAGAGACAACTTCCGCTCCCCCAGTACAACACAGCAGTAAGGAAGGCCGCAGTTCGATCTTCTACTAGAGCATGCACTGGGGGTGAATCGGCTGAAGAAACCAGTGCTTGATGGCCTCAGTAGAAGTACCCCCACATGAGAAAAAAATTAAGAGTCTGTCTTCGCAAGCTGAGTACACATTTCAGTGTTGAATGGCACAACTGAGAGATCTCGATCGATGAACCCTAAATCCTAATTAGTGTTGTGTTTTTGGATGTACTCGATGGGCAAATTAAAAAATTACGAGTTTATCTTCACAAGCCGAGTACTCATTTCAGTGTTGAATGACACAACTGAGAGATCTCGGTCATTGATGTATTAGTGTTATATTTTTGGACGGGCTCAAAAAAGGAGAATCCTTCAGAATTAATCGGGCAAAATCTGTACATCTAGATTTAAAATAAAAAAAAAACAACTTCCAATGGCTTGGAAAAAAGGAAGGGTCATATCTTATGGCCCTTCAACAACTCCTCTTGCACTGTTTTTTTTTTTTTTTCTAATCACAAACCATTCATATTGTGAATTGCGTTAAGAAAACCACAAACCAAACATTTTCATTCTTCCCAAATGAAATCACAAAGAAAATAAATCATTTATATTTCCCTCCATCCTCCCTAATCAAACACGCTCTAAATCACAACAATCAAAACGGCTCCTGAGAGTGTCCAATAAATTGTGCTCCGAACGAAGCAACGAGGAAGGAGGAAGGAAGAAGAAGAGCAATGGAGGGCGTGAATGAGACAGATGGGTAATGGATCCATGGTCCCCTACTCCACCAGCTGTCCCTCCTCCATTTCCCAATCGTGCTACGTTTCCTCCACTTCCTAATCATTCATCAACTGTTGCTTTAACACACAAAAAGCAGAGCAGAACAGAACAGAACAGAGCAGGACAGAGCAGAGCAGAGCAGAACAGAGCGGTCCCCTGTTTCGCACTGGGCAGCTCCTTCGTAAATAGAAAGCCAGCTACCAAACTCTCATAGCACAGGAGCATCTTTACCTCCTTGGCACAAGCTATTAATTGGCCCAATGGTACAGCATGTGCACTCTTACATGGCTACCATCTCTCTCGACCTTCTTCACATTTGCATCATCTCTGTCAATCTGCACAGTTGTGTACTCGACTGCCAGAAGGGTCGAATCGATCGCTTTCTCTCTACTGTTTAGTGTTAAGAAATCAACTGTGAGATGATAATTCTGGCGATTTAAGGGGATAATTCCTTTGACACTGAAACAGGGCAAAGGAAGAAGGATGAAACTTGATCGGCTGAGATTTTTATTGGATTCGGAGAATCCGACTTTACTTCTCAAATCCAAAATCCGAATTAATACAAACTCTCGGATTCCTAAATTGGGGCCCAAGGTCAGGCCATCCAACAGGAAGCTATTGGATGCGGACCCAAATGCAAAATTATACCCGAGACCATCAGGTCATTTTGTCCCACAATCCATGAAGAACCTCAATTGATAATTAATGAATGAAAATCAAATAGGTTCATCATTTACGTTTTCATGACGTTTCGTTTCTAATTAAAGTCAAATGGATGCTATGCCCAAAATATATTTACATTATCTGATCATTCACCGTGTAAATATAATCAATTGCAGAAGCTAAATGCTAGGTTCTATAATAATAATTTTATATTATTTTGATTTTATTTATTTGAGTGATAATTTAATTAAAATTATATTTTAATAAGTAAAATAAATGATTAGAACTTCATGATATTTATTATATTTGAAATGAACATCATTTGATCAGATTAGATAAAAATTAGCATGTAGCTTCTACAATGATAATTTTATATTATTTTGATTTTATTTTTTTTGAATGCTAATTTGATAAAATTAATATTTCGATCCGCAAATCAAATAATAAAACTTCATAACACTCATTATATTTCTAATCATGATCAAACGTAGTAGAAACTAGCATGTAATTTTTATAATGTATAGCAACAATCGGTTAGATTTCACATTGTACAGTGCTGAATCAAGAAATATTTTCGAGATAAAATAATAAAAAAAGATACTTATTTAACTTTTTAAAAAAAGAATATTAATATAATATTTCTCTTAATTTGAGACATCATTTTAATTTTTACTCATAATTAATTAATCATAACCACTGTTTAATATCATATGTAGTGCAATGCTAAAATACTCAAACAACAATTAAAAGGATTAAAATTTAAATCTCATTAAAAATGAATATTTTAGAGATCAGTTATGCATAAATTCTCTTAATGCTCCGAGAAGATCTTAATGCTTCATTGCTTCATGAATTATCTCAGTAAGCGATTTATCTAAAAATATAGATTACTAAAGTTATGGGAAAAAAATATTAGTCTAATTTTCTCTAAATTATTTGGATAACTAATATTTTAATCTTAAAATTAAATAAAACTATGGATGAAACTTAGAATTAGAAAATTCACAATAAAAATATTAGAAATTATAAATATTAGTTAATTTATCATGAGAGTTATGATTACTTAGTGCTCATTCGAACTAATCAAGTGGAGTCTCAAATAATAAATTTCACATTAATTGAGACAAATGAACTTATGTTTCACTTGAGTTCTACCAATAGTTTAAAAAATTATAACGAGTTAAATGTAATAGATCAGTGACAAATAAATGAATTGATGATTAGTACATAAAGTGTTATCATCATAAAATTTAGAAATTAAATCCTGATTAATAATTAGATTTTTATTTTTCCTCATGTATTAATCATTGTTCAGACTAATAGTTATCATGATTTATCTTTTTCATATTGATCTTGGGACGAACTGACGAAAACGCTGAAGACGAATATTTTATCTTTTGTCATTATATGACCCATTTAGTTGTTATTGATCATAATAATGTACCGACAATTCTTTTATTTACAATAGCATCGGAGATAACAGGGTATTGGATGAGAAGAATAATTGCTTGAAGGATGATGCATTGGAGATATGTATATGCTTGATGGATTAGATAGATGTATAGAAGTGTCTACGAGATCAAAGCGAGTTGAGTTGTCAATATCAAATTCAAATCATGACAAAGATAGACGAAGGCAAGCATGATCCACCTTGTCCTCCCAACCTTTGTATGATAGGCAAATAGTAGAATCCTGTTAATCCTGATATGAATATTTTTTCCTCTAAAATTTTAATCATAAAATGTTTATGCTTTCAACTGTATTATATTAATTTTATTATGTTAAGAGTTAAATTATGTAAATTATAATATTATAAATATTAATAAAATTTAAATTTTTATCTATTTGTCTTTTATTTATTTTTTGAATTTTCTATTTTCTTATTTATTTAAATATTCTCTAATTTTTAATATACAATCTAAAAAATTTAGAATTTTTTAAGTACAGCAACCAAACTTAATATTCTTCCAATGATCGACAATGAAAAGCTAGAATTGTAAACTTAAGACAAGACATCAATTAATACAGATTAGTTAGGACTTATTATCAATATTAAAATCATTTAATTGGACCTAATCACATTAAAGAAATTAAGATTCTAAAACATTTCCTACCAAAAGACAAATAATCATAAATTTACTAACCACCTACTTAGACAATCCAAGGTACATAATTGGGTTATCAACATGCTCCGGATGTATTTAGTTCAAATTATCATATAAAATTTTGATTATATAATTATCAAATAATCACATAATCAAAATTATAGAAAATAAAATATAACCTAATATTATTTGATTCAGATAATACAACAAAAACTTATTTGTTTAGAAATTTTAGTATATAATCTAATTTTATATTTACTGTATTACCCTTGATTCTCCTCTTAATTATTTTTTAAAATATTAATTTGAAACCTTTTAATTATTTTTCTAAATATTTTTGTAAAACTTTAATTAATCAAACGAGTGTAGATCATTATTTTCATTGCAATAATTTATTAGAAATATATTTGTCTCAAAAGATAAATATCGAAGGATATTTTTTTTAAAAAAAAATTGTTAATCTCGAAATCAACAAAAACCTCACTTTTTTAAAAATTTTCGATTCCCGATTATATGCCCCTTTTACTGACGTGTCGGACATGAATCATTACTCGAGAATCGTCGATTACCTAAATTAAATAAACTTTTTGTTGATAACTTTAAATGGATAATCAAGATTATTAAAAATAACCCTCAATCAAATACCTAAAAATAGGCCACTAATCCAAAGGACTAGAATCAATTCAAGATCCTTGGAAATTTTAGAATCCCCACCATCCCCATGAGTTTTATATGCAATTCAAAAGAATTTATTTGGACAAGATTAAAGTTAGTAACAGGATTAATAATTAGAGAGATTTTTACAGATCAAAGTTAACCCAGATAATTGGAGGATGAGACATTGCCAACTAATGTTAAATGAGGGACGCATTGAAAGGCTATACAGATGCAATTACAACAAATCTCTCTCAGAAAAGTTAAATAAAGCGCATGCGTCAAAAATTGCAGCGAGTCTATTGATTTAGGTGCTGTGGATAGACACTGAAGCTGAAGTTTTGTTAATCATGGAGCTTTTGATGCCTTCAGAGTCATTCATGCCACTGCTATCTCCTGAGGATGAGTTGAATTCCATGCTCAGAAGAGCTTGAGCGGATTCCGGTGCTGGATCACCTCCATTTTCGAGATTCATATCACCAGCTGCTTCTTCAACTGCAGTATTTAGATGGGCTTGAGCTGATTCTAATGCCCGATCATCCCCAAGTTCAAATTTTGAATCCCTAGTAGCTTTCTCCGCTTTGGTATTCTGAGGTGACTTGTCTGAGGAACTTTTTCCAGAAATGGGGGATGTGCCAAGGTGTTCATCAGCAACAGCCGTGGCAACTTTAATAGCAGTCGATGATGATGCATTAGTGTATTTTGATGGCTGAGGGTGATTGTGCTCGCCCTCATAAGTGATAAGAAGAGATTTTGCATCCTGTGACGCTCTCTCAACGTGCTTACGAACAGGACAACCACTATGAGTGCACCTATAGTAGCTTCTGCATTATATGAAAGGAAATGGATGGTTGTAAAATAACATAAAACAGCAAATAACAAAAGTGGAGCAATTGAGTCAGTACTATTATGCATGTGTGTTCATCATGTAGTATGGAATAATAATGAAATGATCATGCATCACTACCTATGTGAACTTGGTCTTGGTTAGCATGAAATACTAGTATATCGCTTCAAGGGTAAACAACTAAACATCTAGTTCAATATCAGTCTTAGACTCTTGTGCCTTAGTCGGCAAAAGATGGTGTCAAGGTCGATGCCCATATGGTAGTAAGAGGTGGTGTCAGCCAGCACCTACTAGCAGGGGAAGCATTAGGCCTACAAAGAAGGCATCTCTTGCAACCCATCTTTCGAGAACCCCTTGGCATTAAAATTATTATCTCATTCATTTAGAGTCGGCAAGCTCTCAGGATTAGACCATTCGTTTATGATACATTCTAGTTCATAGAGCATCAGCACATTGTGCACTTTGTGAAAAGTCATTTACCAATCTCTTAGGCCCAGTTTCCTAGGGCAAAAGGATGGAAGGAGAAGGGGAGGGAGGGAAAGGCTTACAAAATTGTACATGGAGCTCGTGTCACTCCTACATTTTCTTTGGTCATTTTCCCTGCCCTCCCTCTCTCCCTTCTATCTTTCCACCCAAGTAAACTCAACCTTAAGGGATTTCTTACTTGGATAGAAAACTGAAAGGATAGATTATAAAGAGAATAGATGTTTAGAATTTTCTGTCCTTACTACTGAAAAAATAAAATATTGATGGAAGATAGATCCCTCTATTCCACAATTTTGGTTCCACCCAAATTGGACGAAAACTAAAGCTCGCCCTTTCCAAAGGATGTCTATTTGTGACTCCCTGCAAAAATAATTACCCAATTGTGACTGTTTGTGAAATAATCTCCACTTACCACTGCAAAATGCTAGCAGACCTAGTGACCACTGGACTCGCAATCATTGACCTCATTATCAAACCTACATGATGGACTTGTGAGCACCAACATAAGTTAATCAGGCTGATTGAGCAAAGGTCAGGTGTTTAAAGGAGCCAAACTAGCAAAATGGGCTGCTCTAGCTGAGCAGGCCGACCAAGCTCAATGGATCAGGCAATTTGGATAGGCTAGAAGAGCCAAAAAAGTCAAATCAAGTGAGATAGGTCAGGTGAGCTAATTGATTTGATTGAGTTAAACTAGGCCTGGTGGACCAATAGAGTCAGTCAAATCAATCGAGCTGATCAAATCAAATGTTCTGGCAGATTGGACAGGTTAGGGTTTAGGGTAGAAGCTACCTCATCTAAGCTTACAAAGCTTCTCTATTAATCCACATTTCACACGATGAGACTAAACTAGGGTGTTACAATATTGTCACAACCCACTTACATAAGAGAATTGACCCAATAACTTATCAAACTCAACTACTACCCAAGACGTTTAAGCCAAGTTAATGTTAGTTAATTCATCTAATCTTATAAAGCATCTCCATTAGCCTACAACTCATCAAAGAAACTAAATTAGTGTCATAATATTGTCAAGCCTCGCTTAGATAAGAGAATTTATCCGACCCAACTACTAGCCCAAAATGCTTAAGCTGAGTTAATAGTAGCTAATTTATGTAAGCTTATAATGCTCCTCTATTGGTCCATAACTCACCATGTCGAACTATATTGGGATGCTACAACATCAGTATCCCCATCCCCATTTAAATTTTAATTCATTGCCTGCCCAGAATCATCCTTAACCATTATATGTGAAGTCCAATGGTGCTCCACCATCACACAAGCAACCTTTTTCAATGTCTTGACATGCCTTGAATTTGGTTCACTCTGATACCAATTGTTATGACCTGCTTAGATAAGAAAGTTGTTTCATTAACTAATCACCTCAACCACTAGCCCATAATGCTTAAGACAACTTAATAGTAACTCATCCAAGCTCATAAAGCACCTCTATTAGTCCATAAAGACTACATTAGGGTATTACATAATTAATTAGAGCAATAAAAAAATTATGAGTTTGATCTCATTGGGAGTTGCAAGAACTAATTCTCTCAAGTCTCATCCATGCAAGACACACATTCTAGTATAAGTCTCCTAGTAGCAAGATATTAGTGGAGACACTCTTGCTAATTACCATGGTATATTTTAAGTTCATAGTTATGAAAAAAAGATTTTGAGTTGTTTATGAAATTTCAATTCAACTGACTATAGAATTAATTATATTCTTATTTATAGAAGTAAATAAGCCAAAGAAGAGAACACTAGAAGAGTGGAGCCAAAGAAAAAACCATGTCCACACAATTCTAACCATGTCAATCGGTGCCTATAGTTAACATGGCTCAACACCAAGACAAATATGGATTGGAGCTAATACCAAAACCAACACTAATATTGACACCTAAAACTTAATCTGGCTAGATAAGTCCAAGGCGTCGTGTGATCAAGTTTCTCAATTGTTGCAACAATATTGCCTTTTCATCATACTCATTGAATGTTTGCTCATTTTCATTTTACTATATTATGGGACTTTTATATTCTAACAAATCAAACTAAATATACATAATATCTATGGTCCAACATAAGAGGGAGTTAATTATTTAAACTAATCGTTGTGTGCCATTAAGCTTAGTTCCTAGATTAATCATAGAATAATTATGTATGAATCCTATCTGTGTAGATATATAACAGAAGATCTATTTGTCCTCTTTAATAATAATACACCACAATAGTTCATCCTTCCCAATTGCTTTAATATTTTATCCCGATACTCCATTATGATAGTTGTTGTCACATAAAAATGAACTTCTTACTAGTCACCAAAAAGGAAGACATTTTTGCAACATGTTTTTCTCCATTATCGGTTCAAGAAACATGTGCCCTTGCCCTAATAAAAATCAAATTACCCTCCTTGAGAAGGGATGGTGTTTTACTGTGATCCGCACCTCTATTTTGTATCCATTGAATCTAATAAGGACATCACAGTGTTCCTCACTCAAGATTTCTGAGGTCGACGGAGAATATCCTAGCAGCTAGTATACAGGATGCTTGGACAAAGGCACTGTCCCATGCTGAGTATATCTATGCATCATCTCAAGTGCCTCTGTTCCCAATGCTTAGTTGCATAAATATGGTACCAACTCACAAGTCAATTTCATCAAACTATTGACAACATCGTACTGAGTAAAGATGACTTATCCACATAACTTAATGTGGCAAATACAAGTTATCAATGGAAGCATAAATGTTTGCCAAACATACTGTTGTCCTCAACAATTTAAAATGCTATTTACATCATTTGACATTTGACACTTGTCGGAACCTAAATTATGATATTGCATGAATACACCACTAGGTGCTCTGATAGAGAAACATTGTAAAGGTTACCCATCTCAATATATATATTAGCCCACAAGGAAGGTCCATCAAAATGCTTGATCAAGTTCACTCTTAAAACTTAGATTTAAAATCTATTGAATAGAACCGATCAAACATATAACATGCCTGAACTCAATTTACTAGTAGTAGAGTAATGCAGATTCAACCTGTTGTCATTTTCTAAGTCACAATGCAGGAATAGTGTGGAACCCTAGGTTCTGTCAATAGAGACCTGATAAACTAAATCACAGATTTTTTATCAGACTATCTATAACTAAGGATCCTAGTCCAAGTGATGTACTATGGAACCATGATGTGTATTATCATGCATGGAGGTTTCATCGTCCTCTCGGGATGGACCGTTGACTAGTGCATGGGATATTGCCACCATGAAATCTAGGGGTCAAATCTCGACTAGTGGGTTCCTACCCTCCCCTATACACTGGCCACTGTTCGGGCTAGTAGTCATCCGTGATTTACCTCCTCCGTGTTGGTCCTGGGATGGACTGGCGAGGGCACTAGGGACGAGTGTTTCGCCTTTTGCCACCATGCATGGAGGTTTCATGAGTCCCCTCGGGATGGACAGTTGGCTAGTGCATGGGGTGTTGTCACCATGAGGTCTGGGGTCAATTCCTTCTAGTAGCCAGGTTCCTATCTTCCCCGTGATTTACCTCCCATCACATAACCTGCGAACGGGTTGTGAGAGGTGTCTGGGGTGAGCGTTATCACCTTTTGCCACCATGCATGGAGGTTTCATTGAGGTACTACAATATTCATCACTACTAACTGGGAAAGATTACTCTTCTATCATCTATATTAAATTTCTATTGTTTATTGGCCATAACATGTTCAGACAAACCATCAGAACCCAGTAAATCATTTACATATGTTAAATAATTAGATGATGAGAATTGAAGATTCTTCTATTCACTGACATGGTGTCATTATGTAGATTAGTATTTCACAGCTGTAATTGATACCATATTTGGAATGTAATAGTTGTGGTTGACGAAAATATATTGAAGGTACCTCAACTATCTGTCAAGATGGATCATTAGACATTGCAAAAATTTCTAATTACCGACTTAAGCAGATAAGAGACCACACTTGGCCCCAAGGATGACCTGCGAAAACTTCGGATGACAAAATATCTGTGAAAGAGCTAACAAAATTTAAAAAAATTGGATTACCAGCTAGCGCTAGATCAGACAACTCACCTTGACCTATGGATGATCTATACATTTTTATTAAGCAATAAATTTTTAGGGATGGATGCGTGATAAAACCAAATTGTTGTAAAACAGTCCATTGATGAGGTGGCCCTATATTTCTGTATAAGTTCTCCCTTCATTTGGTCTGCATTTCTTAGCCTCTCTAATCTCAAATGAGGAGGACCCCATTAAATAATTATAGTAGCTTGGATTGAAGTGTAATTGGGCCAATCCAATGTATATTTTACTCATTGAAGACATGTTGACTTTGTCATCATCTTGAAACAAGTAGAGAAGAAAAGTAATTTTCCATGAATGATACAAAAATGTTGGGTGGCAAAAAAGGAATATTTTTGAAGGATAAAGTAACTGTTTTTTGCTAGAATTTAACATATCAAAACAGGCCTTGTAAAGTGTTGTATACTTGTACCTTGGATTGCTATTTCCCTTCACAAACTTTTGTCCATATTTGCGCCACCTATATCCATCGTTCAAATGTCTTGCATCAATCTCAGTCTGTACGACGTATTCACGAATTGTTTTTTGAATTGGTGTAGATGAACAGTTAGAATTTTCACTAAGCCTGCAGAACAAGGAAAAGAAAAATCAAAACCAACACAAGAGAACTACACAAATATTGATGAAGTGCTTGCCTTCGCTTTGGATCTGGTTCATCATAAATATCTTCTTCACTCTTAGTTCCAGCATCAAATTCACAATCACTAGAGCAGTACAGCTGTTGTTTAGGAGTTTCAGTGCTAAGATTCTGTTCAGTCATAGATGGAGGATCTGGTTTGCCAGGTTCAGTGTTTGGTTTTTCTAAATTTTGACTCTCAAGAGGTATTTCACCAGAATGAGGTCCTCTATCTCTTATGTACCTATGCTTTTGAGGTGGGTCGTGGTTGTGTTTACCTCTATATATTACTTCAATAATAGCGCCATCCGGACAATGTACAACCTTCTTCTTAGCTGAGCAATTGGAACCTGTGCATCGATAATAGCTTCTTGCATTCTCACTACTCTTCACTTGCTTCTGCCCATATTTTCTCCAGTTATAAGCATCTCCATAACAATTCTTCACAACAGAAGATCCATTTTAGTGCAAATCAGAGAAGAAAAAGAGTTGTTGCTTAACAAATTTTTACCTTGGGAGTTGGTGGGGGCACTTGTTGTAAGGGCATGGGGTTGACAAAAGTAGATAGCATAGTTGTTGTGGATGAGTTCGATGCAGATGGCCATGGTGTTTTAGGTTCCATCTGTTTTTGCACTGTGACAGTAGCCAAAACAGTTTGATGGGTCATTGCAAGCTGCCCCTGTAGTTGAACAATGGACACAGAACAAAAGACATGTCAGTATCAATATAGAGATTAAAGTACACAATAACATTTCTAGTATATTATTTCCCAAAATTATCTGAAATCACAGTATTATGCAGAACTATTAAAAATTTAATAAAATTCGAAATTAAAAGAAGATCAACACAAGGAATATCCTAAATGAAGCTTGCAGAGAGTTCATATGATAAACAAATTTGTCATTAGTCATATCTTACTGATCCACAAATAAGGGGATGATATGAGGATACAAGTGGAGGAAAAAAAAGACAAGTGCACGAAGCTCCTGAATGTAGGGTCCAAGGGAGGATCGGACCACATTGAGTCTATTGTACGCAACTTTACCATGCATTGCAAGAGGTTGTTTTAGCGACTCAAACGAGTGACCACAAGATCACACGGAAGCAACTTTACCATAGCACCAAAGCTCGTCTTCTCTGAGGGTACTAGTGATAGCTCCCTGAATTTTTTTTTATGAATCGTAACGATCTTTCTAACGAGTACTTTGATCAAATAGTCAACAAAATGATATATTTTCAAATATATTAAAGTTAAGGCTTTGCAAACTATCTACTTTTATACAATACTAAAAGGGTTCAAACTCAAGATGTGGGACATATTAGATTGTTGTGGGCCATCCATGTGAATATGTAAAATATAGGGTACATTTGTAACATCTCACCTTTATTAATAACACACACACACGGCTACCAAAGTAACCCTAATTGAAAATAATTTTCACTTCATATAGTATCAGGACCATAGCCCATCTACCCCAATCATCCACGTCGACTCTTCTCTCTTCACATGAGGTGAGTCAAGCATGCCTCGCCTTCTCCAGACTATTATGCTAGATGTGACTTCTCCAGATTGTCACCCGCCCATCAGTTTCTTCTCCAAACATGATGTGGCCTGTTCAGACATGGCACACCCTCACGAACTTCATATCGTCTCACCCTTTAGCCTTCGACGGAACCATATACGTCTTCTCCGGACATGACACGACCTCTTTATATGTTACACCGTGGCCATCTCATTCCTCTGTTATAAAAGCTTTTTGGAGAGTTTTAAGTTGTGCATGGATTGCACGAAGACATCCCAAAAGCTCCTCTAATCTTGTGGCATCTATGCTGAAAGCTTCCAAAGGCACAGATAAGGTTGAAGGCTCAACTCAGGCACCTTAGCATTCTCTTTTATTTTAGCTTTGCCTTTCATTGTAGTTGCAAAGAGCCAAAGACTGAATTAATTGTACAACATCAAAGTTTAATGGGTTGGTTATGGGGTGACTCATCAGATGAATCATAGGTTGTGGATTAGGAACAAGATCTCTAAGCCACATTAAAAAAACTTTATTAGCTTTGATTGTTAATGCTTTTATATATTTCCGTTACATACTCTTGACACGACCAACACATAAGCACACACGTATTCAACTACTTCATTGTGTTTGTGCAAAAAAAAAAAGCAACCCGGTGCACAAAGTTCCGAACAATGCGGGTCTCGAAGAAGGATCTATTTTATGTAGTCTTACCCTACATTGCAAGAGGTTATTTCCACAGTAACTTCGTCGTTGCACCAAGGTTGCCCTTCTCATTATGTTTGTGTAAACAAAAAGAAAAATCAAATTAGGTGAATCGACTATACATCCCTCCACCTCTAGTTGGGTTAAAGTCAAACCATCAACAATCCTACAAAAAGAACTATGATCATGAGTCTATTTTACTATGTTGGTTGCATTCTTAAATGTCAAACTCTTCCTCAACCTCCTTGATGCCCTTTGTGGAGACTTTTCTTGTTATTTTTGGGCCTATGACCATCATGACTGAGAAATTCAAAAAGAAAGAATTATGTCTTCAACTTTGTCACCATTCACATATAGTTGATGGATCGGGATCAACTAGAGAGAGTACCCTACTATTTGAGTTATCGAGATCACTAAGTCGACTATCATGGGGTCTAATCGTCCATAATGGGAGCGCATGGATACACAATTTCTTGTTTTTCTATGACAAACAATTGATTGTAGTTTTATAAGCATCTTTTATTGCTATCTCTCTTGCTACAAGACACAGAAAAGGGTTATCTATATGAGTGACATCTATAAACCCATGATGCCATTGGTAGCCTATTCTAGTTACACTAGAATGACACATAAATGACCACTCATGTAGATTGCTTCCAAACTATCACAACTAAATTCAAAGATATCCTTTCAATCTCTTTTGATATCCGAGAGATATAGTGTCACATTCACAAGCTACTCGTCATCATGTTTCTTCATGCTATCTAACCTAAGTTTGATTCAGTGATCTAAATGCTCGACGGATCCTCCTTTCCTCCTTTATTCAATGTGTACATGTGGATGTTGCATGCCTCAATCTCTGCTTCACACTCCTCTAATTCTGTGGTAGATTATTTTGCTTTGGTAGCTAATTCATCTCCTAAAGGATCACAAAGCGGTCATGGAGGCCAACAACAAGATAAGAGTTAATCGGGGGGAGGAAAAAACATCTCAAATACGCTTATTGTGGAAGGTTTAGGCACATCAAGGATACATGCTAGTTACTTCATGGATTTCACTCAGAAATCTGACTCTCACTGCTCATACAGCTTATTTTGATACTTCTCATCCATCTCCACTACTATAGTTCCAATAGAGGAGTACTCTTGGCTTCTTCAGCTCCAAGCAACTGTTAATGCTTCTTACATCATTTGCCCATAGAGGTACCTCACTACATGCCTCTCACATACCTCCAGGTCACAATCACACTTCTAGACCCTAAACTCAATAGCTTTTGAACACATTTTTGGTAATGCATTTTTTTTCTCTATTCTCATATTCCCCACATGTCCTACTAATAGTTGTTGCAATCATATCCCAAATGGTCGAACCCAACTATATGAATTTGATGCGTTTGAAAAAGGTTCAAAGTTAGGTTCATATCATGTTACTCATGCTATGTGTCAAGTGTGTAAATGCAGGTTACTTGACACTTACATTATAGATGCAATGAGGGAAATCCAATTGTTTCAACTTCCTGATGCTCCTAATTGTTTCAATTTTTTATTGTCTTTTGTTTCTTGAGCTTAAGGTCTTTACCTTCAAGCTCCATAATATGCAAATCTTTTACCATATTTCATCTACTATGTTTTGTGAAGATTATGTAAAAGTCTCCGATAAGAGAAAAGTAGTGGTATTTCAAGAGTTTACACACCTTACAAGTTTATATGCCATGGAGCAGGAACCAAAGGTTCCAAACCACGTAAATCTCTGAGTTTTTCTTTACTGCTTTACTTTCTTACTACATCGTTATTTCCGTTGTGCTTATAACTGAAAATTATTTTTTATTGCACTATTCACCCACCCTCCCCACCACATACTTGATCTCTCACTAATGTCATGATAGCCTATGGGTCTCACTCACTGGTTAAGGGCATTGGAGATGTTCCACTTAGCCCTTGCTTCATTTGTCTTTTGTCTTCTATATTCCTAAATACCCATTCAAACTATTGTTAATTAGTCAACTTATTAGATCCTCAAATGTTTCAATTATATTTTACTACCCGAACTTCGAGAGCAAGCAAGGTGAGTGTATCAAACATATCTCATATGGACTTTACTAGTTCGAGGTGTCTTTATTGTTGTTAGCTCTTTTGGCTACACTATTATCTCTAGCTACACGATCATCTTGGTCATCCTTCCCTTCAACACATGAAGTAGATGGTACCTTGTCTTTCTAATCTTTAATCTCTTGAGTGTGAATCTTATCAATTGGGCAAAACATGTTAGGTTCCCTTAGGAGCATCAATAAATGTGCCCCTGGACCTTTTTTGTTGGTTCGTTAAGATGTTTAAAGCTCGAGTACCGGAACTCAACTTAAAAGTTTAAATCCATTCTAGCTTTCTGATAATTATTCAAGAAAGACAGTATTTTTCGTGAAATACCATATTGAACTATTTAATATCTTTTCTTCTTTTTATGTTGAAACCAAAAATGAATTTGACATCTCTGTCACGATTCTATACAACGACAATACTAAAACAGTATTTCGCTCATTCCTTCCAGCCTTTCTTATTATACCCTAGCATTTTCCATCCATCTTCATGTCCTCATACATCTCAACAAAATAGTGTGGTTGAATGAAAAAACCGTTGTTGAAACCGCTCCGACCCTGCTCCTGCATATGTATCTGCCCCTTTCATTATAGAGTCATGTTGTTCTCACTACATGCTATCTGATTAATAACATGTCATCCATTATTTGAGATCAGGTCCCTTTATTATTTTCTTTTTGATATTTCTCTTCCACCATAGGTCTTTAAGTGTGCTTGCTTCGCTCATCTCAAGCGGCTTGATTGTGATAAGTTATCACCACAAACACCTTTCTTGGCTATTCATGCCTCCAAAAATACCTCTAGAAAGACTACCATTATTACTCCGTTGAATTTCATCATTCATTTATCTCTACCAATGCGACCTTCAAGTCCATTCCTTGCTATTCACCTATACCATCCTTACCTTAGTCATTCGAGGAAGTTCTTCCTATATCTACATTACCCCTCTTCCTTACTCTAACTGAGGACATTCCTCCACCTTTTAGGGTCCCACACCTTGAGATGTCACCTTCTGAGATTCTACCTCGTGTGATGTCTCCTCTACAAGTATACAATTGGCATCCACAATCTCAAGGTATTTTAGCACTTTCTTGAGACTCTCCTGCTCATAGTTGTGAAAAGCGCACGACTGGCTGCACCTAGGTGCAAGGCGCAGCCAGGCGCACCATTTGCGCTCGGGCACAATGCTTGAATGAAGTGTGCACCTTTTGAGAGATTAAGACATGCTTAAGATGCGATTTTCCTCGCCTTATTGAAGTTTTAAACATTTGTTTAAAGTCAACCCATACCTTTAATTACCCTTTAAATTAATTAGGTTGCATTAACTTTGCATGCAACACATTTTTCTTGCGTGACTCTTCCTCTCCCCTAGAAAATGAACATCAACCTCCCTTAGTCCCTTGCAAACTTATTTCACTGATTTTCTCTTGCATGACTCTTCCTCTCCCCTAAAAAAACATCAACCTCCCCTCCCTTCTCAAAAACTCTTCTCTCGCCTACAACAGGATTTGGCTACACTTTTTTGTTTTTCTCCTTTTGTTTCATCGTATGTTTTTTTCACTCACAGATTTAAGTTCATAAGTTTTCTAATCGGTTTTGTTCTTTTTTTCTCTCACAGAAACAAATTGTAAATTAGTTCAGAATTTACATTCTAATGATTTTGTTTTTTCATACTCACAAATTCAAATTGTAAATTACTTTAGAATTTTCATTCCACTAATTTTGATTTTTTTAAATAAATCTCAACAAGTTGCATACGATGCCTTTTATTACAGAATACAGATAAAATATCACCTGCTGATACTAAGTCATCGTGCCTTAGAAAAGATACAACATGGAATTATGCAACATTAATAGACCCAAAAAAATACAAATAAAGTGAGATGCAATTTTTGTAGTAAGTAACAAATGGAAGGATTTATAGTTTGTGAATTTTACAAATGACACTTTCTTGCAATTTTGATTATAAAGATAAACTATTTCAATATTTGAATGTTAGTGAATTTTATATTTACATTATTGTTTAATAGTTTGTGAAATATATGAATTTTGTTAGTGAAATATTTTAACAGAAATTCTCTATATATGTTTGAATTGTAAAAAATTTAACCAAAGAGCCTTACTTCGATAAAGCGTGCACCTCACCTAGCACCTAGCGCCTTAGGCCCCACAACACCTATGCGTTTTTGGACGCCTCACGCCTTACATAACTATGCTCCTACTCTCCAACCACTAAAAGTATCTCGATTCCCCTAATAATTTAGACATTTCTATTGCTTCTCAAAAGCTACTCGTAAGCGTTATATCCCTCATCTGCTTTATCATTTTATATCTTATGCCTTATTGTCTCCCAAATAGTTTTTTCATTTTTTTTCTTCTTAGTCTATTTCTAAAAATGTTTTAAAGACACTTCTAGAACCTAAATCGACGCAAGTTATAGTGGATGAGATGGATGCTTTGCATTCCAATAACACTTAAGAAGTGCTTCCTCTTCCTCTTGGAAAAGTTTATAGTGGGCTAATATCAACCACAACCAAATGTTCATCAAATGACACTATTAATTAATTTAAGTCTACTTAGTGGTCGAGGGCTACACCCAGATTTATAATGTCAACTTCTCCCTAATGGACAATATCACAGTCTCTTCCTCTCCTTTGTTTTTCATTGGTCCCTTCATTAGCTTTGCATAAAAAATTCATTCCTCTATAATGATCTTTTAGAGGAGGTTTATATGGAATAGCCTCTGAGATTTGTTGCTCATAAGGAGAATTATTTCATATGCAAGTTAAAGGAATCATTGTATCACTAAAATAATCTCTGAGAGGTTGGTTTGCAAAAATTTAGTTCAATACTTCTTTAATACAGCATGGTTAAAACTTAAAAGTGGTAAAAATCACTTAGTCTTCCATCTCATCTCTTAATCAAAAAGACATATTCTTTTTATTTTCTATGTGAATAACATTATCTTTTTTGGTGATGACTCTATTGGAATTGTACGGTTACAAAACTATCTCTGTCAACATTTCCAAACTAAAAATTTAAGTGATCTTTTTTTGGGGGGTATATAAGTTGCTCGCTTGGAGAGAGATATCTATATTTCACAACACATATATGTATTTGGTATGCTCGAATAGGCAAGTATGCTAGCGACTAATCAAGTAGATATTGTCATAGATCCTAATGTCAAAGTAGTACAAGGACAAAGGGAACCATAACCCTGGTCCCTGGGAAATACAGAAAGTAAATTATATTCTAGTTGCACATCTCATTGGTTGTTAATGTGACAAGTCAATTTCTAAAGAGTCTATGGCATGATGACTAGGTAACAGTTGAGGATTCTTTGTTAAAAAATGTTTCAAGAAAAAGTATCTTATTCTGTAATTGGTGTCGACTTCAAATTATGGGGTACTTTGATGTAAATTGGATAGCCTCCTCTACAAATAAACAATTTAATTTAATCTGGTTATTGTGTTCTCTTAAATGGAGCTATGTTAAGAAAAGTTCTACAAAACGGCAATTAGACCTACTATGTTATATAGAGCTAAAAATTGGGCTATGACTCGAGCACATGAGCAGAATATGAGAGTTGCAGAGATGAGAATATTAAAGTGGATATGTGGACATACGAGGATGGACAAAATAAGAAATGAGAGCATTAGAGAAAAAGTCGGAATAGCATCTATTGAGGAAAAACTCCGAGAGACACATTTGAGATGAAACGGACATGTACTTAGACGACCAATAAATGCTCCAGTTAAACAATGTGAAACTATGACAAATACACACATTAAACGAGGAAGACCAAAAAAGATTTGGTTAGCAACAATAAAACAAGATAAAATTTATTTAAATATAGATGATGATATAGTAGGGGATAGAGCTCAATGGCGTAAAAGGATTCATATAGCCGACCCCACATAGTGGGATAAGGCTCGGTTGTTATTGTTGTTGTTGTAATCTACTAAATCCTCTTCCGACAAATCTCCGGAAGAGCGATCGAATACAAAATGAGGGAAGTGTAACAACTTTACACTTCCCTATGCAATTATAGAAATAAAATGACTGAATTAACAATTTCGTTACCAACAAGGAAGATGAAAAGTGAGTTTAGCTTATGTGTTGGTAAAAATTCTGTTGCAGAAAGTTGTTCCAGCATCAGTTCGATGTAGCAGAGTCATAGTATGATAGTTTTGGAGTTTCGGATAGCAATATGAAGAAGAAACGGTGTTCAACAGCGATCTCCTTGGCTGCTGGTCGAGTAGTTCTCTTATAGCCCATTGGGAGCTCCTCCAACACTCCAGGGCACCTCCATTGAGGTTAATCTGATTTGATAAACTCGCTACTTATCCACTATGAGGCACCTCCGAGCACTCCAGGGTGCCTCCATCAGTTTGAGGCTTATCCAAGCGCTGAGGCACCTCCAGCACTCCGAGGCGCCTCCATCCATTTGAGGCGTCTCTGGCTCTAAGATGCCTCCATCCATCCGAGATGCCTCTATCCAATAAAGACGCCTTTAGTGCTTCTGGAGACATTTTTCTTACAAGCATTGTTAGTCAAAAAATAAATACTTGCAACCAAAGAGTTAGCTAAAATGTGCATGTCCAAAACATATTTATGACTTAGATCATATCTTACCACGATCAGGATCTAGTCAGGGTCTTAACTTAAAGTTTCACTTTAAACCTAAGTTGGACCGACGCCTAAGTCCCTATCGGGGACTCGTCCTCATTGGATTCGCTCCTACAGTTTCTTACCTTACTTAACGATTGCCGAGTAACCTTCTCGACGTCCGATCTCTAACCCACCAGGTCTTCCTTCCAGAATCCCACATCTGGACTTCAGTCAATCGTCTGGTCTGTAGGATCAAGTGCACGTGAGAGGGGGGTGAATCACGTGTTTAAAACTTTCTCCCAACATGGTCCTCCCTGACTCGACTGGACTTTTCGCCAACTATCTGGTCCTCTCTGACCCAATTGGACTTTCTGCTAGAATCACACATATGAACTTCAGCCTTGTGTCTGGTCTTCTAGATCCGTCAAGTTAGTTAACCTGCACACTTAACTCTACTTGTTAAACAACAACAGTCTAACTTTAACCTATTGTCATACATCAAAATATAGGGTTAGACTATTAATGCAAACTGCATTAATACTAATCATCAAAGGAGCTCAACTTCAAAATAGAACTTCGAGATGGATTCGGATGCAACATCCGAGCACCTCCACCTTTCGGATTAGGGGACTTTGATCTTTGAAAGTCAATGATGAAATACTTCTTCATGATGGACATAGAGCAATGGTTTGCTCTAACAGAAGGATTTGAAGCTCCAAGAGATACAAAAGAAAAACTTCTTCGGGGCAGTAAATGGACTAAGAAGCAAGTCTAAAAATTTAAGGGAAAATGAAAAGATAATTAAATTATTATTAAATATTTTACCTAATGATGTCTTGCGTAAGATAAATCAATATTGGGATGTAAAGATCTATGGAACAAGCTTGTAAAACTTTATGAAGATCCAACCTCAACGTAAAGTGAAGACGAGCCCAAGGAAGGAGACTCGTTGACACTAGAGCAAGATGACTTAGAGGTTGAGAGATGCTCAACATCCGAGATGAAAGATGAAGAAGCATCCACCTCAAGGATTTAGGAGGAACGTAGGTCATTGACATCGGAACAAGAAGAACCCTCAACATCCGGAGCCAATGAGGATGATTGTGCCACCTCTATGAGTGGAGATAGCTCAACTCACAAAGTTATAACAATTTTGATTGTTAAAAAATAAAGATCATATCATTTGTTT